>BSBK01001767.1:0-249711 GCA_027943335.1 Chamaecyparis obtusa
ATATATATATATATATATGAGCACTTTCTTAGTATTTTTAAGTATGTGTACACCAGCCCCAGAGCTTTTGAGTCTTTATCTTTCTTTAGATGGTTCATTTGTGAGGTTGACCTCTAGAGATCAAATTGATTTCAGTTTATCATGTAAGGCTAAGATATGGGTAGGATGCTAATAGGAGTAATAGATGTATAATGTTAGTAATCAAACTTAATTTTGGAACCTAATGATAATTTTGATCAAATAGAGTTTCTATTGCTTCTCATGGTTATTAGATCATTTGGCTTAAGATAGGATAGTATGATAATCTTAGATTAATCATCCTTGTATATAATTCATTTATCAAGCAAAGGTTAACTAATCTGATATCTACTTGTTTTTTTTTGTTTTTTTTTTATGTTAAGAATGCAATGTAGGAGAGGATATAATATAGTATATGATGGTGAATATATTGTGCTTGATGAGCATAACCTTTGGAAGTAGAAGTACCCCTTTGTCTGACATTTCAGGTGATTCATCAAGGAAAAAGTACCTTCTTCCATTCAAAGCACAAAAAGGAGATAATTTGCATCAATGATGGTATTGACAAGCAGGCAATCAGTGCACTCTGATACCAAAGGTCCCAGAACTCAATCCTCAAATCAGTGACAAAAGCATATGTAATAGGAATTGTATATCTTAAAAACAACATTGCAAATTATGTAATTTTAAAGCTCTAGCAAGTGGGTATTACCACTGAGTATTGTACCAAAAAATCTCGAGGGGTATCGAGCCGTGGGTATGCCTACGAAAATGATGTTTTTGAACTAATCTCGACAATGTCGAGTCATGGGTATGCCCACGTATTATTTGTATAATTATAGGACCTATGGTCCTGAGTTAGGCTGGAGGTTTTCTCAACCCCGCTCTTTCCTACCAGTGCCTGCAGTGAGTGGGGTCAAAATTGTAAAATTACTATACAATTTAATAAAAATATTTAAGGGCTTCAGCCTTTTACCGATAAAAAAAAGAAAGTTTTATATAATTTATATTTTTTATTAAATATTATATTGTATTTGTGATTTTTTAAGCTATATGTAGTGTAGGGGTATATCTGATATATTAATAAAGATAAGTTATTACATTTGTTCATAAAAGTAAGCATACACAATTAATAGGTTCCAACATAGCACAAAAATAAGTCTAAACTACCAGAAGGCAACATATTTAAGAAATCACACTATGTCTATTATGCAAATGAAGTTACATTTTGAACTTGTTCTCGTAGATTTTTCTTTATCTTTCAATCATTGTCCAATTATCTCTTGAGTTCCTAACATTATAGCACACACGTAGCTTCTATAATGGCCTATTTGACAACCCTGGAGACCCATTTATTTCACACAAAGACAAAATACCCAAGCTTTCAATTTTCCCAATTAACACCTTGTTCATAACCTTTTCTTTATTGTGATATTTCTATCAGGATTCAACTCTGTAGTTTTTTGAGTCAAACTCACTGACCCATGTTTCATGTGTACTGTCTTAAAATGGATGCACTTCTCATAAATAAGACCTTTTAGCTCACGTCCTTTATAGAAGTTATGGACCATGGATGGATTCGTGCTCAATCACCTCTTTCTCCTATTCAGTCCCATATTCTCCCTTTTCAATAATGTTGTATTTGAGATCTGAGGGTTACCTCCCTATGGGCTAATCCTGGAATAGGTCAACCAAGTTGACCTATTCTCTAGGGGTTGTGAGCCTCGGCCTCGACATTGTCTCATGGATTTAATTCTAAAAATATGGTGATCTCGTCAAATTGCTTTTTTTTCCTGCCCAGAAACTAGTATAAAAGGAAGCCTAGGCACCTCATTTTGGAAGGCATGAGACACACAAGTAAGAACTAAAGCAAGAAGACACATTAATGATAGAAATCTCATGTTCAATAATTTAAGCATTCAAGTATTCAAAGATTCAAGGATCCTTTGTGGGTATCTTTCCTCTTCAAGATCTAGCATAGTGTTGGCCATCAAGGGAGGAGATCTACATTGAGGCATTCATCATCTTCTTCATTTGATGCACACTTACATCCATGGTTCCATGAAATGATTTAGGTAGATCCATAGCATTTGTGGAGATTTCCTACATTGAGAATTCATGAGCAACACACAAACACAAAAAAATCCTTATTGACAAGGATTTCTTCAAGAAAGGTGAATATTTACATTTGCTTATTTATTTTATACATTTACATTTCAATTCAAGGTTGATTTCTCAATCTAGAGCTTGACCAAAGCAATCCCTTATCCACCCCAACTCCAAAAACCTAGTTTTCTATATGCAAGAGGAGGATTTCAAAATTGCAGGTATAGATCTAGAAGTTGCAGACAAAGATCTATCAAAAAAATCTAGGTCAACTTCAGAAAAGTTCCTCGGGAACACAGTGACTTGGTCGACCTATTTTGGAACATAGTGACATGGTCAACCTGCTCCTACCAGCCTAAGATTTTCAGCATTTTTGGGTTTTTAGCCATGATCGTAGATCCACAGTTGAAAACTCAATTGCAGGTCTAGAACAATAATTTTCAGAGTAGAAAAGTATATTCCTCTTCATGATTCAAGGTGAGTACTTCATTATCTATTTCACATCTTTGTTTAGATCTATTTTCACATCTTAATTGGGTTGATTTCTTAGATTTAGCACCTAGACCTCTATTGCTTATCTTGCTAAATCAATTAGTTTAATTTTACAAGTACATTCACACAAGCTTAATTAAATCTTATATTGCATGAAAGAGAACTTTCTTATGTACTTCCTTAGTATAATTTGGGTTTAGTATTGGCATCCCTTTATCTCTTTGGGTTTTTATAATCTAACTTAAGTTATATTGAGAGTTATGCCTGGAAGCCCATCTTTCTCTTGTATTTTGAATGTTAGTGTGGAAATGGTTAATTAATGAATCTATCTCACATAGTTTATATTACTAAACTCATCAACACCATTTTTCACCTTAAACATTTTGGTGAACCCAATGCATTACAACTTCCTTTTGATCTTGGTGTTAGATTTCCTTTTGCATTATCTTTTGTGTTCACCTTCACTAATTTTTTTGGTGAACCCAATGTGTTACAACTTCCTTTTGATCTTGGTTTTAGATTTCCTTTTTCATTATCTTGTGTTTTTACCTTCATTGAATATTTTGGTGAACCTGATGCTTTACAATTTCCATTAGAATTTGGAGCTAGATCCCTTGATTTCCTTTTCCCCATTGGTGACACCTATTTTGGATTTAGATTTAGCTATATGTGTGTGGTTAGATCTTTCCTTTCTCTTTATTACATTGAAAATTGTGTGGTTAGATCTCTCTAGAGTTTCCTTTTGTGATCTCCTCTTTTATAATATTTATTACACTAAGTCCAACCTCTATCATTCTCGTTAGGAGAAGTTGTAGACTCATGGGCTCTTTTGACCATGATTCCTTTTTCCTTCCTAGGACCCATGATGATACTAATATTTTCCCTCAAGATCTCTTTCCCATAATGAAGAAAAATTCTTCTCATTCTTCTCATGATGAAGATGAAGCTTTAAGAAGTCCTCCTTCCCAAGTTGATAAGCTCTCTCATGAGATTGATAAATTGGAAAATTGGCTTGTGCAAGAAAACCCAAATCTAGGTAGTGTTGCCTCTATTGAGGCTATTAAGAAGCTTATTACTCATGATGATAATAACATATCCATTTTACATGGTATATCACACCTTATTGATACTAATGATAATCCTTTTATAGAATGTGGCCAAGAGTTATGATATACTCCTCCTTCCACAACCATTGAACATTCTATCCTAATTTCTACTACCATTCCTAATATTCCTACTTATACACACCCTCTCATGAAAAATTCTACACAAGTTTCCACTCTTTTAAGTATTTATCTTCCTAATCCTTCACTTCCTTCAAGTGTTCCTCCTACCTCCATACCTTCTTCATTATCCTCATACAATGCTACCCCTTTCACATATTCCAATCCTCTTCTCGTTCCTTCTAATCCTCCACCAAAATCCTTGCATTTTCCTTCGAATTTATACAACTTTCCTAGTACATCCAATATGTCTATGCCTACTATTGGGTCTTATAATCCTACCATTAGTAGCTTACTTCAAATTTTCACTTCTTTACAACAACAAGTAGCTCAATTTATTCAATCAGGTACAAAATCCCTACATGTGATATTTCAAATCCCATTTCATTAGATATCTTTTGTGTTGTTATCCCACAACATATGGAGATACCTCATCTTGAGACTTATAATGGTAAGGGTTATCCTATGATTGATGTTAGGACTTTCTCAACTATATGTAGTGCTTTTTCTCATGACTTTAGGCTCATGGATAAGTTTTCCACACATACTTTTATGGATAAAGCTTTGTAATGGTATTTCTCTTTACCTCCTTACTCTATTAATTCCTTTCAAATGCTCTCTAATGTCTCCATTCAAAAATTTCAAAATAACATTAGTCCTCGTATTTCTTTGACTAATTTAATGCATTGTAAGAAAAATGATAAAGAATAAGTTAGTGACTTTATTAATAGATTTAAACATTTGTATGATCAAATTTCTTATCATGTGCCTAATCATGATGTTAAACATATTTTTATTTCTAGTTTGGAAAAATACATTAGAGATAAGATTCTCCTTACTAAGTATACTTCCTTTTCACATCTTTGCGCAGTACTTCACCACTATCAGTTAAAAGTGAGCTAGCTTGAGAGATCTACTCCAATGGCTCTTGTTACTATGGATAAGAGTGATGTCACCATTAATCAAAATAAGTTCTCTAAGCCTAAAAACTACATCAAGATTCATAAGTTAACAAACATAGTTGATGATCAAGTGGCCACTACATCCAAAGGTACAACTACTTTTTCCTCTATGTATCATCCTAATTTTAAGTATATTGCTTTGTCTAAACCTTTGCATGTGGTGATGAAAAAGTTAATTAATGATAACATTCTTAAACTTCCTCCTATCTGACCTATTGACACTAGCAAACCAATGCCTAGTTCATTTGATCAAAATGTTTTTGGTCAATACAATCATCAACCTGGCCACAATAATCAAAGGTGTTATTCTTTGAAGAATGATATTCAAGACCTTATTGATTCCAATGCTATATCTATTGATGCTAAGGTTAATAATATGAATAAGTTCGTAGCACCTCCTAACCATAATTTTCAAATTTATACCACTCCTTTATCTTCCTATTCAACAAATGTCATTAATAAACCTTCTCCAGTTACCAACAATAGTTATGATGATAAGATAGAAGAAGATAATCATGTGGTTAATCATGTTGAGTCTCAACCTCAACCTTTGCCTAAAGCTTCATCTCCTACCACTTTTGATAACTATGATATATTTAAAGAACCTAATGGTCCTCTTTACATCACTGCTAGGGTTGCTCATATCCTTTCTTGCGGTATTTTGATTGATCCCTCTTCCACCTTGAATGTTATCACTGAAGAACATATTTTTAGTAAAGGGTTTCATAAATATACCTATGATACATCTAGTGTTTGGATTCAAACTTGTAATATTTTTCTTTATTTCCCTCAAGGTTCTATTGGTCTTCATGTGACTATTTTTTCGTAAGGTTTTTTACACTACCTTTGTTGTCATCCCTACTTTGGATCAATTTCGGAATAAGCTTGGCATTCTTTGGATTTTATCCATGCAAGCTATAGTCTCTCCTATTAATAATTGCATAAAGTTTCCCTAAAATGGAGAGGTTATCACCATTAATCATTCCCTTTACAAACCTTTGCATCCTCAAGATTGTGCTAATATAGATTTATTTTGGTCATCTCTCCCTTAAAAACTACCTAGTCATCCCGATCATCTCTTTTGATCCTATCAATGTTACAAGGTAGAAAATATTCTTGAGCTTATCCTTCCTAAGGATGCTACTCTTGCAACTATCTTACCTACCCCACCTATTCCTCCACCTATCATTTCTAAACCCGTAGTCATTCACTCCCCAAAACCTATGATTATGGAACCCAATCCTTTGAGTTTATCTTGTAAAAATATTTGTAACTAACATGCTCATCAGCATCATAAGAACCATCAAGCTAAGGCTAAGGCTAAGGATCATGCCCTTTCTTCTTGAATTGAATCTTACTCTCAAAAATTTCCTTCCTTTGATCAACCCATGCTTGATCCTTTGAAGGAAGTTAATCAAAATAACAATATGATAAAGGATAATCATGATGATTCTATTTTCTATTTTAGATTATATTAACCTTGATATGGAAGATACTCTTGATGATGATTCTAATGCACATGTTAGTGATGATGAATATGAGAATATTGATATGGATTATTATTTTCCTAACATTCTTTCTACGTAGCTTACAATCACTCCTAGTGAAAAGCACAGTGGCTCCCACCAGAGTCCTTGCTTGGATTCGATGATGGTTCCTACTGTGTTGGAACATGTTCCTCTTGCTATTTGTTCACCCTTCCCTAATATTTCAGATTGAGATGGGGAGACTTCTCTAGCATGGTAGTCTTTGTGTGTTTGTGTTGTGTTTCCCCTGTGTTGTAATTTTTGTTGTATTTTTTCTATATTGCTTTAGACATTTCTTAACTGCTCTATTGGCACAAGATGATAAATTAGTCAAACATGGTGTGTAATTATTCTATTTGTATCTCTCTCCTTCTATTTTTTGTTACATGTTGTGTTGTATATGTGCTATTACTCGTAAATGCTCCCTTGTATAGTCTACTTTGTTGCTTGCAACATAATATTATCGATCCTTTTTGGTCACTGTATTATAGGCCTGAAAAGACTTTTCTTCATACATC
The DNA here is from genome assembly GCA_027943335.1 of Chamaecyparis obtusa. Lineage (NCBI taxonomy): Eukaryota > Viridiplantae > Streptophyta > Pinopsida > Cupressales > Cupressaceae > Chamaecyparis > Chamaecyparis obtusa. The sequence goes on from BSBK01001767.1 coordinate 6,846, forward strand.
TTACATGTTTTTACTCCATTGTGTTGTAGTTATACTTCCTTTGGTGAATGATGACATTTCATACTTGATATGATATTACATATTATCATATGATCATACTGACCTCAAAGTTAGTAGATCCCCTCGTGTTCTCTCTTTTGTTATGTGTTCATTTCCCTTGGAATTTTCTCTCCTGGGGGAATTTCACAATGATCATACACACACTTGCTAGACCATTCAACACCATCTTTTATTGCACCATTTTTTCTTTTTCTTTTGTTTCATGTAGTTCACAATAAGGAATACAAACCTTATTGGGCAAGTTTTCTACACTTTCTTGTTAGTGACATCTCTCTTATTTTTTAGGCTTTGGATGTGATGAAGACTCAAGTCTCCCAAGGGCTCGATAATTTCTTTGTCTCCTTAGCCATGGGTAAATGTTGAAAGTTGAGTGCCTATTCTACAGAAGTTCATGGTTAAAAAAATTTGGCATAAGAAATGGGGACTATTTTTATATAAATTGGGTGCCTGTTTAGCTTCGAGTGACCGACTCATATTTAAAAAATGGCACCCATTTAAGAATCGGGTTCATGTCTTGCTTCAGTTACCTGGAGAAAATTGGGTGCTCGTTTTGTAATTATATATTTTTTAAAATCATTTTCCAAGTCATTTTCACAACTTGGTGAATGGGATCACATTTTTTAAGGTACGGGTGTCCATTTCTAATGCTACTTCTAACCCCCTTAGCTATATTTCTCCTTATTCCAGGTACTTACCATTGTTTTTTATTATTTTATTTATTTTTTATTAATGTTTTCATATAGAAAATATAGTTTAATGTTATTTTAACTAGTTAAACAAGTAATTATTTAGTTTCAACTTTTTTTTTCTAATTTACCATATAAATAATTATATTTTATGTTCCATTTAGTTATTTTTAGCTCTAATTTACTTTGTAAATTATTGTACCAAACTAGAAAACTATTAAAACTTAATTCAACCCTAGGTAGAAAACAAAAACGTTAATGTAGACACAATTGAAATAAAAAACCCTAAGTATAAAATAAAAACATAAACCTAGACACAACTAAAATAAGAAATCATAGGTAGAAAACAAAAATATTAACTTAGACACAACTGAAATAAGAAACTCTAGGTAGAAAACAAAAACATAAACATAGACACAACTAAAACAAGAAATCATACTTGTAGAAAACGTAAACCTAGACACAACTAAAACAAGAAACATTCTCTCTCTCTCTCTCTCTCTATATATATATATATATATATATATATATATATATATATATATATATATATATATATATATATATATATATATATATTGTATTTTTAAATTATGTTGTAATTACTTATTTAACACACACACACTCTCTCAATTATATTTTTAAATTATATTGTAATTAATTATTTAAGTCTCTCTCTCCCTCTCTCTCTATTGTATTTTTAAATTATGTTGTGATTGATTATTTAAACTTCTTTCTTTGTAAGGTAAAATATAAATTGTATGTTAATTGTAAATTTTCATGGTTTTATATATACGTGGATTAAATCCATGGATAATTTTAACATTGATGATCTCTTGGGTCAGAAACCACCACCACCACCCCCTCTACCTCCTCCTAAGGAGTTGAGAGACCATATTAGGAGAAATTTATAGGCCATTATGAGAGACATAAATACTATTACACATGATCCTCATCCGCCTCCATAGATACTATGCCTTGCAAATAACATGCAATGGATATTAGATTCTATACAAACATTAGAATTTGAGCTTGATAATTTTTAGTCATGGAATGAGTTCATGCATGCTTATTATGTTAACAACCTCTCTTATAAATAGGTCAATAATTTAAAAATTACAAAAATTATATGAAACATTATTTCTTGAACCCTCAAATGGGTAAAAAGATACTTGGAAAGAAGCCATGTATTTGTATTAGATGGTGTCGACTCCCGGGTATAGCTGACCTTTTTTTGGGAGAGGTGGTCAATGGTATTTGACCATCTACAACATTCTAATCATGAGTTTCCCCTATATTTTTTGAAAAAATTATGGGCTGAATTTTAATTGGGTAGGTAACCCAATTACTTTGACATGGAAGCATTCTAGGGGGTTTGTCGGGGTTTTAACTTATATTTAAAACAAAATTGGATGAATAAAAGTGAACCCATTTTGTTTATAAAACCAAAATTGGACAAATACAAGTGTGCATTGAACTTCATAAATAGTTCATGTCTATGTTCTTCTAAGCGTCCTGCATCATAAAAATGAATGTTGAAATGTTATAAAATATGTATTTAAATGTAAAGTTCATTTAAAGTCAATTTTCATTTATTTCAGATTTATCTCTACATATGACACTTGAGAGAAGACCTAGTTAGGGTTACTAATGTGATTGATTTAATCATTATTTTTAAATTAACCCTTTTCAGATGTGTTGACCTAACCTTTGACTTTTTGTCTTTATCTATGTTTTAATTTCTCTTTGGTTTATCTCTTTTAACAACTCTTGTTTAAACCCGGTTAGGGTTTCCTAGAGACCTAGTTAGGGTTTTCGAGTTAACTGTTGTAGTTAAAAATCAAGGGATGTTGAAAAACCATCACATGCCATGATACCTCTTGTGAGTTAACATGTGTTGAATTATGCGATCGTACTTATTAAATGAAACTTAGTGTGTTAGATTTTTGTCATTTGTGCTTTAAAAAAAAATTGTTGTGTGTGTGTTTTACCCTAAATTTGGGGCATGACAATAAAAGTCTTAAACTTCCTCCTATCCATCCTATTGACACTAGAAAACCAATTCCTAATTCATTTGATCAAAATATTTTTTTTCAATGCAATCATCAACCTAGTCACAATACTCAAAGGTGTTATTCTTTGAAGAATGTTATTCAAGACCTTATTGATTCTAATACCGAGGTTAATAATACAGATAAGTCCGTAGAACCTCCTAACCATAATTTTAAAATTTATACCAATCCTTTTCCTTCACATTCAATAAATGTCATTAATAAATGTTCTCCAATTACCAACAATAGCTATGATGATAAGGTAGAATAAGATAATCATGTGGTTAATCATGTTGAGTTTCAACCTCAACCTTTGCCTAAACCTTCATCTCTTGCCACCTTTGATAACTATGATATATTTAAAGAACCTAATGGTCCTCTTTACATTACTTCTAGGGTTTCTCATATCCTTTCTTGTGGTATTTTGATTGATCCCTCTTCCACCTTAAATGTTATCACTGAAGAACATGGGTATGTGTAGGATCATGGTATGCCAAACTAGGCCCTTAAGTGACAATGAAAAAATTCAGAAAATCAGGTTTAGGAAAGTTGATATAAAAATTTGAACAAGTTATAAATATTATATCAAAAATATGTAAGAAGAGAATTTGTAGAAAATTGAATTTAGTTTCTAAGATACTAGGCCTTTTTTGAAAAACAATTATTCTATATGTTGAAATTTTTTGATTTCAATATAGTAGTATGAAAATTTTAGGAAAAAAATAAGAAGTAGGTGTATGTCTGACCACCTTAAACACAATCAAATGAAATTATTTTTTTACAAGATTATAGATATAACTATTAGGCTCATGTTCGGATGTGACACATATTTTTTTATAATTTGTTTCCAAGTAAATAATTAATTATGATTTTTCTTCTACAACTTTTCCAGAATACAAAAACTCTCATGTCTAACCACGTTAACTTAGTCTAAACTTTATCAAATTGAAAACATTTTTTATTTTTCTTGTAGTAGGAAAAGCATATAATGTGACACATGTTTTGTATTTCAAAAATGTTAAACAGTTTGAAAGTTATAGCTATTTTTTAATAAGTTTGTCAATCAGTAGGTGTATGTCTGACCACATTAAACAAAATCAAATGATAATATTTTTTTATAAGGTTCTAGATAAAAGTAGTAGACTCATGTCAAGATGTGATGTATATTTTTTTTTATTTTTTTTCCAAGTAAATAATTAATTATGATTTTTCTGCTACAATTTTTCCTGAATATAAAAACTCTTCTGTTTGACCACCTTAACTTAGTCTAAAATGGTTTTCTTGATTTCCCTCAAGGTTCTATTGATCTTCCTGTGACTATTTTTGGTAAGGTCGTTTACACTACCTTTTTGTCATCCCTACTTTGGATCAATTTCAGGTTAAGCTTGGAATTCTGTGGCTTTTATCCATGCAAGATATAGCCTCTCCTATTAATAAGTTCATAAAATTTCCCAACAAAGGATAGGTTATCACCATTAATCATTTCCTTTACAAACCTTCACATCCTCAAGATTGTGTTGATATAGATTTCTTTTGGCCATCTCTCCCTCAAAAACTACTTAGTTTCCCTGATCATCTCTTGCGATCCTATCAATGTTACAAGGTAGAAAATATTCTTGATCTTAGCCTTTGTAAGGATGCTACTCCTACAGTTATCTTACCTACCCCACCTATTCCTCCACTTATCATTTCTAAACTCATAGTGGTTCCCTCCCTAGAACCTATGATTATGGAACGCAATCCTTTGAGTTTATCTTGTAAAACTATTTGTAACCAACATGCTCATCAGCATCACAAGAACCATAAAGCTCAAGATAAGCCTAAGGCTCATGCCCTTGCTTCTTGAATGAAATATTACTCTCAAACTTTTCCTTCCTTTGATCAACTCATGCTTGAGCCTTTAAAAGAATTTAATCAAAATAACAATATGATAAAGGATAAACATGATGATTCTATTTTGTATTTAGATTCTATTAATATTGATATGGAAGATACTCTTTATGATGATTCTAATACACATGTTAGTTATGATGAATATAAGAATATTGATATGGATTATTATTTTCCTAACATACTTTCTATGTAGCTCAAAATCACTCCAAGTGAAAATTGTAGTGACTCCCACTAGAGTCCTTTCTTGGATTCGGCGGTGGTTCCTCTTATGTTGGAACATGTTCCTCTTGCAAGTTATTCACCCTTCCCTAAAGTTTGAGACTGAGATGGAGTGGGGGGGGGGGGGGGGAGGGATGTGGAACGCTTGATGTGGAATTCTCTAGCATCATAGTCTTTGTGTTTGTGTTGTGTTTTCCCTGTGTTGTGCTTTTTGTTATGTGTTTTCTGTAGATTGCTTTAGACAATTCTTGACTGCTCCATTGGCACAAGATAACAAAGTAGTTGAACATTTTGTGCAATTATTCTATTTTTATCTCTCTCCTATTTTTTTGTTACATGTTGTGGTGTATATGTGCTATTGTTTGTAAATGTGCCCTTGTATAATCTACTTTGATGCTTGAGACATAGTCGTATCGATCCTTTTTTGTAATTGTATTACAGGCCCAAAAAAACTCTTCTTCATATATCTTACGTGTTTTTCATCCATTGTGTTGTAGTTATACTTCCTTTGGGGAATGATGACATTTCATACTTGATATAATATTACATATTATCATATGATCAAACTAACCTCAAAGTTAGTGGATCCCTTAGTGCTCTCTCTTTTGTTATGTGTTCATTTCCCTTGGAATTTTCTCTCCCAGGGGCATTTCACAACTTGCTAGACCATTCAATTAATCTTTGATGGGTTGACTAGATTTCCAAACACACTTTCTAGACCATTCAACGCCATCTTTTGTTGCCACCCTTTTTTATTTTTCTTTTGTTTCATGTAGTTCACAATAAGGAAAACAAACCTTATTGGGAAAGTTTTCTACACTTTCTTGTTAGTGACATCTCTCTTATTTTTTTGGCTTTGGATTTGATGAAGACTCAAGTCTCTTGGGGACTCCATAATTTATTTGTCTCCTTATCCATGGGTAAATGTTGAAAGTTGAGTGCCTATTCTACAAAAGTTCGCAGCCAAAAACTTTTGGCACAAGAAATGGGGACTAGTTTTATAAAAACTGGGTTCCCATTTAGCTTTGGTTGACTGACCCATATTTAAAAAAGGGAACCCATTTAAGAATCAGTTTCATGTCTTGCTTTGGGTACCTGGAGAAAATTGGGTGCCCATTTTTTAATTATATATTTTTTAAAATCATTTTCCAAGTCATTTTCACAACTTGGTAAATGGGATCACATTTTTTAAGGTATGGGTGCCCATTTCTATTGCTACTTCTAACCCCCTTAGCTATATTTCTCTTGATTCCAAGTACGTACCATTGTTTTTTATTTTTTTCTTTATTTTTTATTAATTTGTTCATATAAAAAATATAGTTTAATGTTATTTTTAACTAGTTAAACAAGTAATTATTTAGTTTCAACTTTGTTTTCTAGTTTACCATATAAATAATTATATTTTATGTTCCATTTAGTTATTTTTAGTTTTAATTTACTTTGTAAATTATCATACCAAACTAGAAAATTATTAAAGCTTAATTTAACCCTAGGTAGAAAACAAAAATGTAAACCTAGACACAATTGAAATGCGAAACCCCGAGTAGAAAACAAAAACATAAACCTAGACACAACTAAAATAAGAAACCATAGGTAGAAAACAAAAATATTAACCTAGATAGAATTAATTATTTAAACTTCTTTCTTTGTAAGGTAAAATGTATATTGTATGTTAATTGTAAATTTTTATGGTTTTATATATACGCAGATTAAATCCAAGGATAATTTTAACATTGATGAGCTCTTGGGTCAGCAACCACCACCACCACCACCCCCTCCACCACAACCTGAGGAGTTGAGAGACCATATTAGGAGAAATTTACATGCCATTATGAGAGACATAAATACTATTAGACATGATCCTCATCCACCTCCCTAGATACTACACCTTGTAGATAGCATGCAAGGCATATTAGATTCTATACAAATATTAGAATTTGAGCTCAATAGTTTTCAGTCATGGAGGGAGTCCATGCATGCTTATTATGTTAACGACCTCCCTTATAAAGAGGTCAATAATTTAAAAATTACAAAAATGATATGAAAAAATATTTCTTGAACCCTAAAATAGGTGAGGAGATACTTGACAAGAAGCAATGTATTTCTATTAGATGGTGTCAGCTCCTAGGTATAGCTGAGCTTTTTTGGGAGAGGTGTTCAATGGTATTTGACCATCCACAACATTCTAATCATGAGTTCACCCTATATTTTTTGAAAAAATTATGGGCTGAATTTGAATTGGGTAGGAAACCCAATTACTTTGTCATGGAAGCATTTCGGGGGTTTTTTTGGGGTATTCCATAGTATAGGCTAGGGGCCAAATTGAGTGATAGCACTAGAAATGGTGTGCGTAATGAGCCCCTTGTTCCTCTTCCTACTCCAATAGTTCCTACACATGTCCATCATCATGCAATGAAGTCTACTATTGGTTCAGTGAGTGCCCTTTCATGTAATTTGTTAGAGCACTTGACCTAAGTGAGGATTGCCCCTAGCATAGCACATGTTTGCATGAGTTGTGGGGATATATGTAAGGGTCCCCAGAGTGATCTTGATGCTTCCTATGGTTCCCATGGTATATATGATGATGCTAATGGTGGTTTACATGGTGATGTTGGAGATGAGATTGCATCATATATTGATTTTCTCTATGCAGATGATGATCATCCCGCAAAGGTAAATTTAATTATAATCTATAGTGCAATATTAAATTTCATATTTATACAAATATGAACCATAACATGTGGATTTTTTGGTGAACATAGGAGGGTTGATACTACATCATTTATTGTTCATCATCCTATGACATCCACACCTCAAGATCTTGGTACCTCATTCATGGTATGCACTTTGATCTAGATACATTTAAGTACATTTAAACTTTAAACAATTAAAAAAAATTAATTGATAATGTGTTTGACATATTTTTGCAATTTTTAAGGGTGCTTCATCTCACACTGATATTGATAGTTCTTCATGCTCTTCCCCACCATTCACTGAGACTCAACCACATATACCTATATTATGTCTTTCATTCATTAATTTGAAGTGTTTATATGCTTACTAGTTTATGTACAACTTTGATTTGTAATTTTTTTTGCAATTGTATGCTTTTGGATTGTCTCATGCTAAATCAAATTTACATCTCAACTCATTAGTGACATTAGCTACGTGTCACACACCTAATGTAAATTATTTTGTTCCATAAATTTATTGTCAAGTTATATATACTTTATAATTTATGTATATACTATAAGTTTGATTCATGCTTTATATATGTTGTTCAGGTCAACTCCACCATGACTCTTGGCATGGCTATAGGATTAAGCCAAATGCAGCCATCGACATTGTCCTATGAGGTCATGATTAAAAGTAATTTTTCAATGTCTATTGTGTATCTAGATCTTTTATACTTGAAATATCAAAATTTTGTAATGTTTTTTTTAATAGAACTTGACTACATCCACTTTTGATGTAGATGAGAGAGGACCTCCATGTCCCATTGAGGGCATTACAGAGCATGGATGCATTGTAAAATTTTAAATGTAAAAATTAATATTAATTAGTTTTTCAGTGAATTATGGAAGTCATTTGAATTAAGTTCACATATACATATAGTCTTCTGATGTGATTTTTTAAAAATGTACAAGAGGATGAGGGCACTGAGGAGAAGACACAACATGATGGTGCATCGCAGTCACCTTCACAAGGAGTGAAGAGGACTATAGATGAGCTCGATGACCATATTTAGATTATACCTATCACATTAATTATTTTCACTTTTTATATGATGGACATTTTATGATGACACATGATATATATGTTATCAGGACTTGTTATCATGTTATTTGGACTTGTGTTATCGGAACTTCTTGTCATATTATTTTGACTTGTTGTTAGAGTAGTACTTGCATTACTAGGACTTGTTATCATATATTACTTGGATTTTTTGTTAGAGTAGGACTTTGTTGTGTGATTATGTATATCATGAGTTGATATGATGGACATTATGATACATATTATTCTAGGACTTGTTATGTTATTTATCTTATTCATGGACTTTTAATCCTATTTCATGGTTTTTTCAAATAGTGGTTTGAATGTAGATATATGAGCTTATGTAATATGATCATTTAATATCAATTTTAATTAAATATTAATTACATAATTGATCTTTTATAGTGACTATTTATTCATGTAATTGACAAGAATAATATAAATGTAAGTAATATTGACTTTGATTAACTATTAAAAAAAGCATCTATCTAACAATGAAATCTATTAATGTGAACTATGAATATGGATGTACAAATAAGTCTATCACTATCTATTAGTGAACATAGGACTAATAGATTTAACTTATAATTAAAACAAAATTGGATGAATAAAAGTGAGCTCATGAATACAACTATGAATTTAACTTATATTTAAAACAAAATGGGATGAATAAAAAGTGAACTCATGAATACAACTATGAATTTAATTTATATTTAAAACAAAATTGGATGAATAAAAGTGAACTCATTTTGTTTATAAAACCAAAATTGGATGAATACAAGTGTGCATTGAACTTCATAAATAGGTCATGTCTATATTCTTCTAGAGGTCCTACATCATAAAAATGAATGTTGAAATGTTAGAATATATGTATTTAAATGTAAAGTTCATTTAAAGTCAATTTTCATTTATGTAAGATTTATCTCTACATATGACACTTGAAAGAAGAAATATACATATAGAACAACATATAAAAATAAGACAAATTTAAAAACTTACAAGTATAAATTTGATTCAACCTAATGTACCATCAACATCCTCTCTTTTCTACAATGCATCTATGATGCCTCATTCTCTTCCATTGAAAGTGTCCATAATATTTTATTAGCAGGTCTTCCTTTGTATCTTTCCAATTTGATATTTGTTGCCACTACCATATGCGAATAGTGTATAATCTTCTTTTCTAATTGGTAGTCTTCAAAAGCTGGTAAACCATTCCTTCTTATTAGGTATTTGCATAGACATGTAATAACTACCATAATAGACCCAATTGGATAATAAAAACCATCATCATCTACTTGATGACATATTAAATTTTTCTTAGGTTCTATACATCGAGCTATCCAATACTCAATCTTCTCTTCATTATCCTTGGGTACAATAACAACATACACATGTATTACACAACAAAATTAAGTACACGCACAAATAAAACTTGTTAGATTTATAATTAAACTATAATCATAAATTATATGATGTACATCACTAATATAATTTAAATTTTTAGAATAAATTAAAAAAAATTACCAAGTTGTATGAGGTTTGAAACATGATCATAATCTTCTAATGCAAATGCACAATCCAGGTCCTCATTTATTATATCATCTTTATCTTGTGTCTCACTAGGTGTTAAGTATTTTTGTTGTCATTATTCAACTCATTCTATATTATTGTATTCTTCCCACTCATTTGCAACACAAAATTGACAAAAACATGCAAGCTCCCTAGTCCATATAGTCCAACTATTATAATTACAACTCCTAAATGAATGTCATTTAGTCGATCCATTGATTGTATCATAATCATATCTTTAAAGGATGTTCTTCTCTTCAACCAGCCAGAAAAAATGTTTGATTGTAGAGTTCTGACTTGATCCTGTAGACAAACTTATTTTACATCATTCAACAATTGCACGTACATCTTTAAATTTTGATTTTTCCTCAAATTTGGATTTCTCTATGCAAAGGGCTCTCTTAACACATGCACTAGCACCATCATGTTCTTGCTTCCCATGTCTAGCCTAAAAAAAACTCTAGATATGTTGGATATTTATTTTCTTATGTATCCTACTCAACCAACAAAATATTCTAGTATTCTTGAATTTCCTTGTGCAATTATCTGACCATATTAGATGTTGTGTTATATGAATCTCTCTCTCCCTTAAATTCTCATAAAATGTCTTAAATAAATACTTGACAAAATTTGATGAGTGTAATTTATTATCACTCATATAGAAATGGTACTCTCTCAATATTTTTTGATCCTTTTTTGTACTATCAATGCATGCCTATAGACAATATGGACAAAAAATGTCACTTTCACTGAATTATAATATTGTGGTTGGATTTCATCTTGTGGTGCAAGCATGTAGTTCTCTTCAAAGTCAACGAATGGAAGCATACTACCAATTGAAAATGTATTCTTGCATATGCAAAATTTTCCATCAAGCCATCTAGCATTTTGAGAGTGTTACACATATTTAGCTACGACCTTACTCTTGAATTAATTCATAAAAGCATGAACACTAACTTTTTTAGTTATTAGATCGCACCATTTTCCAACCTTTCCATCCTTCAATGGATACTCAATAGTTTTAAATCTTTGTACATCAACTAATTTTTGTCCAAAATCAATTGAAATATTTTTATGCAAACATTCATCTAATAATGTAAGATTTCCACATATATCACATGCACCAGAAACACATGCATTCAAAAGATAAAATTGCTCATTAGGTGGGTTACAAAACAAAATTGATATAAACTCCTTTACAGTTTGAGGTGGTGAATATATACCACATTACTGCAACATTTCATTAGTATGTGTGGTAGAATGTATAGATCTGTCATGCCCATAAAAATTTACCCTAAAACACACCAAATTTTTTTTTTTTAAGGGTTAAATAAGTTTATAGTTTAGGGGTAACGGTGGACTATGATGTACAGTACAATTTACATTCAACTGAAGGTGATGATTACTAGTTTTTTTTTTTTCTAGCTTGTCTATCTGCGGGTCTACCAAACTTGGAAAGGGTTTGGTTCCTAATCTTGTCAACGTTAGAGAAAAAGGTTACCAAGATGAATTATGATTATACTAAAACCCTCAATTAGGCCAAACGTCAACATTTTACTACATAAGGTCATTATGATTTATTTATTGAGGCGTTGTGACATTGTACCAATGAAATCCAATTAGCTAAATAATAGCTATACAAATTTCATTAATTATAAAAATTGAGTTACAAATTAACTTAAAATTCCCCTATAATCTATTCCTTAAGATTCATAGGTTCAACACTTAAATGACTAAAACATAATTGTCGGATAATAATTATGTTAATTATTAGTATTTAATAATTAATAAAGTTATTACATATCAAGGTAGCTATATAAATGAATTATTAATTAATATAAAATATTAATTAATATAAAATATTAATTAATATAAAATATTAATTAATATTTTAATTAATTTATAAATAATATTTGTTATTATTAATTAATAATTTAATTGCTTAATTAATATTAATATTATCAATATTAATATTAAATAATATAAAATTAATAATAATTTAATTATTAAATAATATTTATATTAATTAATAATACTAATATTAACCGATCAAATTTTTTTTTAATAATACTAATATTAATTAATACAAATTTTAAATAATAATATAAATTAAAAATAAATTAATTATTAATTAATATTTATATTAATTAATAATAATATTATTAATTAATAATAATATTATTAATTAATAATATATAATTAAAAATTATTTAAAAAAACAAACTTTATGCAATAAAAAAAAATTGAGTCCCTAAGGACTGGGCGACCCACTGTCGGTAGCGGTACCCTGCTGCTGCAGGGTCCGCTACTCACAGTAGCAGTCCTATCGTGGCAGGGCTGACTACCATGCGACAACAGTCCTACCATGATAGGGTTGTCTGTCGTGCGCAGCACCCTGCCAGTGGGGTGTGGGGCCGCCCTCCCCCCCACACTTAAAATTCGATAAAAAAAAATAAATTTAAATTTTTTTTAAAAACAATTTTTTTGATAAAAATTTTATTAAATTTTCTTTTTTAAAAAACACAAATTTTTTTACTAAGCACTTTTATGCTTACAGCCATTTCAATGGCATTTCAAAATTAAAAAACAAAAATTAACTGTGCTTGATTATTTGTTTTCATACTTTTAATTTATTATTTTCTTTTGAGCTTTTTGTCTTTGGGGTGTGGACCCAGGAGGTCCTACCCTCTAGCTAGGCTTGCGGACCCAAAAGACATCGGCAATTTTTGTTATTTGTTTCTCAATCACATGTGGCTAGAATAATAATATATTTTAATGACTAGTTTTTTAGGAAAATGTATGAGATTTTTCCCATACATTTTCCAGAGACCTGGAGGTCTCATTTTTACAACTTTTCTTTGCTTTGCTCTTGTTTATTTTTACTTGTTTTGTTCATTTGATTTCCTCCTTTCTAATTTCAAGACTTCATTTATTTAACTAACAAGAGAGATTAATAGATTTAAAGTTCAAGGTAAATTGTCTAACATTCTTACATTTATCTTTTTTTTCTAAGTCTAATGCTTTCAACATAAAAAGAAAATACAACTACTATTATTGAAACAACAAAAACAATTGTATTGACTAAGAGAGAGTAATGCATTGAAAGGATTGAGAGTGAATGTATAAAAGTCTTTTCTTTCACACCTTTATCATTTAATCAATAAGGTCTTTACAATAGAGCTATAAAGATACTAGAAACACCTTTCTTATGTATAATTTTTCAACATGTATTCATAGAGATTTATCAATGACTAAGTAAACAATGCATTCACAAAACAATATTCCAACCATCTTAGATTATCAATGAAAAAAACATTGTCCATCCTTTTACTGATCACAACTGGAATACACAAAATTTTCCTTTGAGTATCATTCATTATTTGCATAAAATAAACATGAATCTTTCAAGAGGAATATACAACCATTCATTCTTCAAACTTGATGCAACAACACTTGTTACAAATACAAGACTTGGAGTGATAACTCCATTACACAAAATATTGAACTCAAGGGATTCTCAAACTCCCTTACAATAACAATAATCTTGAAACAAAAGTGATCCAACTCAAAAATGAAATATCAACAACTCTTCAAGATTTCAACTCCAACCATGAAGTCTTCAATGGCTCCAAAATCTTGCAATACAAAAATACATAGGCCAAGGAGTGCTCACCTCCCAACCTAAGCTTCTATGAAGCCACCCCCGAGCTAGGGGGACCATCACAAAGACAAGGGGACAATAAAGAAAACCCACAATAACAACACATACAACTTAAAACATAATGAAATCTCCCTTCCAAGTTAACACAAAGAGTCTCAAAATAACTCAAAAAAAAGAGTGGTGAAGGTGGAACCATTTCAAGGGGAGAAAGCACATCTCATGATAAGAGATAAGCCATCACTTGGCTTCCTCATCATGAATCTTTCACCACAAACACAATCTCAACAAACTCTTTATGACCACCAATATACAAAACATATAATAGAGATGGCTACATGGAGTCCATACATCCATGTTTCATCCCTCTCTTATCCAAGAAGAGACTCTACACCCTTTAATGTCCCGACAATCCCTTCACCCCCAAGGCTACTCTTCCCTCCCAAGGGTGAGTATGGCCTTGAGAACTCCCTCAACAAAACACTACAACACATACAACAAATCTTCAAGAAATAACAAATAAAACCACATTTACAATGCTAAGAAATCATGCTCAACAACAAGCTCAAGATTCACATAACATCCATTACCACAAAAGAACAAGATCTCAACCACATACACTACAATAAACAATAACTACATTTTGCATACAAACAAATAACATACAAGAGAGCTCTTCCTCTCAACATGAAAACAAAACAAGCAAATGAAGAATACCACCAACTTTGATCCAAGCTTATGGAGTAAAGTTGATGAAGAGCTTTTCCACTTTCCAAAGTCCTCTCCAAAATAGCCAAGTCTCCAAATCTAGAGAGTGGGTGTCAAACTCTTCCAAAAGAAGAGTCCCCTCTACAAAGGCCTCCACACACTCTCCTAGGGATAGAATATCTCTCTAATTGGATGACCTTCCCAAGCTTCTTACATGGTTTTCAAATATGGATTTCTAAAAAGGTTGCCCAAAAAGTGGACCAAAGACTTGTATCATTATTGGATGAAACTCTACCCAAGACCTTGCTTCAAAAGTTGATTTTCGTCCACTTTGAAAATCCAACTTTTGGAGGGGTCTTTTGGTCAACATGGAGTTATCCTATGGCTAAAAATGACACTTACCCATAGGTATATCAAGTGGGCTTACTAAAAATGGCCCTAACACTTCCCTAGACACCTTTTAAGCCCCTCAAAAATCCATGTAAGCTCAAATTCGAAATTCATTGATATGACAAAACCTCAGCTCCCTAACCAAGTGATTTTCATCGGGATCCTAAAGGGTACCTTCCTGGGTTTGTGTTTAACCAATCCCCAAGTGGACATGTCATGGCCATAAGTACACACACATGTGTCAAGTGACACAAACAAAAAAGACACATCACAAGCCATGTGGCATATCCACTTGGGCATTCTTAAATAAATAACATTTACAATTAACATATAAATCAATTACA
Organism: Chamaecyparis obtusa; assembly: GCA_027943335.1. Lineage (NCBI taxonomy): Eukaryota > Viridiplantae > Streptophyta > Pinopsida > Cupressales > Cupressaceae > Chamaecyparis > Chamaecyparis obtusa. Next base: position 22,201 of record BSBK01001767.1, read on the forward strand.
TTCATGCACCATACTTTTATAAATTAAATACATTACAATGAGGTTTTTGGCTTCTCAGTAGAAGTAACCTTGGCTCAAATGGATTTTCACATTAGTCTCTACGATGGTTCCTTGAATTTACTATGGCCTATTTCCCTGCACACTCAAGTCCAATATCAGTAGTCCAAGGAAATAACATGTAAATTCTATAACTTTAATAATCAAATAATTCTCAAGAAATTAATCCTAATTAAGTCAAAGTTTCACATGGCATAATCATTCATTTATAACTTACATAAATCTCATCATGAAATATACAATTCATCACTAAATTAAACTTGAAACATAATTGTTACATACATATATAATTTAATTTGCAAATTAAATATCCTCATGACATCATAATTCATTCATTAAATAGAATTAAAAACACACATGTAGGTTCCAAACTGATGTCTCAGTAATCATCATCCAATCATAACATAATGTGCATCAAACTATTAAAGTGATAAAATCATAACATAAAGTATCAGTAATATCCATAGAGCATCAAAATATAATCATCAAATATGTCTATCATAATGCAAAAACTGAATGGCTATGATAGGCTCGGGGTGAGGTCTCACATCCTCCCCCCCTAGGCATGAACTTCCTCCCGGAGCTTATAAAAAAGATGGGGGTATTGTGCTCTCATATGCACTGCTTCCTCCCATGATGTTGTAACCTCATCATAGCAATCCCACTAGACCCTAACCTAGTCTAGCTCTTGGCCTTGAAGTGATAGCGTTTGGTGAGCCAAAATGCAGATTGGCTCCAAAGCCAACTAACCGTCTGACTACACCTGCAAGGCATCCCAATCTATGATATGAGTCTCATCAAAAATATACTTTCTCAACACTAACACATGAAAAACATCATGGATGTGTGACAGGCTCGGTTGCAAAGCAAGATGATAGGCGACATGACCTATCCGCTCAAGTATCTCAAAAGGGCCAACAAATCTGGGTGCAAGCTTAGAGCCCTTTCCAAAATGGATTGGACTCTTATGAGGTTGCACTCTCAGAAAGACCCTATCTCCAACCTTATAACTATGGTCTTCCTTCTTGGCATCTGCATACTTCTTCTACCTATCATATACCTCCTTCAAACATTATCTAATCAATGTCAACTACTGCTCTAACTCTTGCACTAACTCAGGACCTAAAGAAACTCTATCCTCAATACAATCCCAACTCAATGGTGTCCTGCATGGTCTGCCATATAATGCCTGATAGGGAGGCATACCTAGAGAAGTGTGATGCCCATTATTATAGGAAAACTCCACCAAATGAAGGTACTTATCCCACTTAGTTTGATGATCCATGACATACATGTGAAGCATATCCTCCAACACCTAATTTACCCTCTCTATCTACCCATCAGTATCTGGGTGATAAGCGGTGCTAAAATTGAGCTCAGTGCCCAAAGTTGTCTGTAGTCCTCTCCAAAAAGATGATGTTAAGATAGATTCCCGATCTAAAATAATCTTACGAGGTATGCCATGTAGTCTGACAATATCCCGCAAGAAAACCTAAGCTACTGTTGGGGCTATGAAAGTGGTTCGAACAGGTGAAAAGTGGGCTACTTTGGTCAACTTGTCAACTATCACCATGATGACATCATGGTGTCGAGATGACATAGGGAGACCAATGATGAAGTCCATGGAAATAACATCCCACTTCCACTCTGGTATCTCATGAGGCTGAAACAAACCACCAGGGTGATGATGCTCTACCTTAACCCTCTAACACTCAAGACATCATACCACTATCTCAACTATATTTTGTCTCATCCCTGGCTAATGATATAATCGTCTCAAATCTGCATGCGTCTTCTTGACTCCGGGATGCACTACATAAGGGGCCCTATGAGCCTCTAGCATGATGAAAACTCACAAGTCTCTGAACGATGGGACATAGATGCATCCTCTATGGTGTAAAAGCCCATCTGAATCTAGAGAATAGCCTAAATATTTACCATCAAGAGTACTATGAGACTAAATGATCTGACTAACCTCTGCATACCAAACATCCTCATGTAAATGATGCAATATTAGATTTCTCAACTCAGTACCTACTATCATAGAGTAGGCCCCATGGCGTCTCCTACTCGAAGCATCAACAACTACATTCTCCTTCCTCTTAATGTAGTGGACATCAAAATCATACTCACAAAGGAATTCCATCCACCTACGTTGGCATGCATTTAGGTTCAACTGAGAGAAGATATACTATAAGCTTTGATGATCTAAATGGAGCTCAAACTGATGACCCAAAAGAAAATGCCACCATCTTACTCAATCATGTACCACTACAGCTAACTCAAGATCATGAGTGGAATAATTGAGCTTGTGAGTCTTAAGTTTCCTAGACTCATATGCAATGGCTCACCCATTCTACATAAGAACTACTCCCAAACCATCTAAGGAAGCATCTGTGCAAACAACAAAATCTATTGATGGATCAAGAACTGCTAGAATAGGTGCACTAGTAAGTTCCTTCTTGATTTCCTGAAAGGCCCTCTCATAGTTCTCAATCTACTTGAATTTCTTTCCCTTATGCTAAAGAGAAGTGATGGGATGAGCCACTCTAGAAAATCCCTCTACAAAACATCTGTAATATCTTGCCAATCCCATAACACTCCTGACCTCGGTCATTGAAGTAGGTGCAAGCCAATCCATGATAGCTCTAATCTTAGATGGATCTATTGAGATTCCATATCCTAAAATAACATGTCCAAGGTAATAAATCTTTGTCCTATAGAAAGCACATTTGGACAAACTACCATACAATTGATTGTCTCTAAGACACCGCAATGCATGTCTCAAGTTCTCTTCATGCTCCTCTTCATCCCATGAATAGATTAGGATATCATCAAGGAACACAACTAAAAACTTATCTAGGAAAGTGTGGAATACCCCATTCATAAGGCTCATGAAAAATACTGGAGCATTAGTGAGTCTGAAAGGTACAATTATAAACTCATAATGCCCATATCTGGTATGAAAAGTAGTCTTAGGAATGTCGATGTCCATAATCTGTAACTGGTGGTATCCTGACTTAAGATCAATCTTTGAAAATAATTTAGCACCCTTAAGTTGATCAAATAAATCATCAATCCTGGGGAGTGGATACCGATTCTTGATGGTAAGCTTATTAAGCTGTCGGTAATCCATACATAACTGCAAGGATCCATCCTTCTTCTTAACGAAGATAATAGGTGCACCCTAAGGTGAAACACTAGGATGAATATGACCCTTCTCCAAAAGTTCCTCTAACTAAATCTTGAGCTCATTAAGCTCATTAGTGGTCATCCTATAAGGTGCCCTCAAAATTGGTGCAACTCCTGGCACAAGATCAATATGGAAATCTACTGCTCTATGAGGAGGCATGCCTGGAAACTTAGTAGGAAACACATCTGCATACTCCTGAAGTATAGGATAATCATCAAGAGATAGTTCCCTTTCCTCCTCATCCTCTCTATCACTAATGGTAATAGAAAAAAGATGGCATCCCTTCCACATGCTCTGCTTAAGCTGCATGGAAGAGATCATATGAAGAGAGATGCCTCTCTGAATTTTGCAAATCACAATAGGTGTACCATGATCATCAAGGCACTCAATCCTCTTCTGTCAGCAATCTAACTTAGCTCTGTGGGCATAAATCCAATCCATGCCAAGCACTATGTCATAAGAACCAAGAGTTGTGATACAAAGATCCACTGTAGTGATGAAATCACCAATTTGCACCTGGCTATCCTTCACTAATGAGTTGACTGACACTCTAGACCCTGATGCTAACTCCACTTCTCAACTAACTTCTTGTCTTGCTGCCACAAGCCCGCAATGGTCCACAAAAAATGGAGATATAAAAGAATCAGTAGCACCTAAATCAAACAATATAGTAACACTAATACTACTGATCATACCTGCAGCCTCTATCACTGTGGCCTAGTGCTCGGCCTGGCAGTTATCAACCACTACAAATACTCTGTGAGACTTTCCAAAGTCTCCAACAGTAGGCTCAGAAGCTACCACACACTGACTGCTTGACATCTAACCCTATGGACAATCATGAGCCAAGTGCCGCATGGCACCACATGCATAGAAAGGACCTCATGTGAAAGTTTGTACTCCTTATGGCCTAGAGAACTGCTAACCACTGGTCCTACTAGAACCGCTGAAACCCCCCCGAGAGGACTGTTGAGTTTGTGTTGGGGGTGCATCTATATATTGTTGTTGCTGATTCTTTCTGTATCCCTGTGCCTACCACTATTTGGGCTTGGAACCCTATTGTCCCTGTGGTGACTTCTATTTCTGGTTTTGTTGAGTCTACTGCTATGGGTTCTTATTAAAAGACCTTGAGGAATTCCTATTATTATTCTTCCAGTGACTCTTTTGGTGCCCCTGTGACTATGATGCAGAGTTATAGTTCTGAGACCTGTCATGAGTGTCTCTAGACTTACCCCAAATCTCTTCTACAACCAAGGCCATTTCTATGGCCTCATGAAAGGTCTTTGGTGAGGTCATGCGAACCTGTCCCTCTATCCAATCATTGAGTCCCTTAACAAAATAATTGATTTGTAGCTTTTCATCCTTCATGTAGTCTACATAGGGTATCAACTCAAGGAATCGGGTCTCATACTGTAGCACTATGAGTCCCCTCTACTAGAGCTCGTGGAACTCATCAATACACGTCTGTCTATAGTGCTCTAATAGGTATCTATCTCTGAACCTTTCTAAGAAGGTCTCCCAAGTCATAGTGTCCATAGTGGTGTTGTTCTTATATTCTTCATGTTTCCACCATGTGGAAACACCTCCTCTGAAAAGAAGTACTGTAAAATGGGCATTAACATTGCTATCATACTGACTCAACCCAAAGCACCTATCTAAGCTCAAAAGCCATGCCTCGACATCTGTAACCTCTATAGAACCATACTACAAAGGTGGCTGTAACTTTAGGAGATCTCTAATAGTATCTCCAGCATCACGGGGTGCCCTCTGAACAAATCCAGGTGGTGGTTCTAGCATGTGAACTGAATCTGCCTCATATGCCCCCTGCTCTTCCTCTCAATCTTGTGGAGGACTCCTAGTCCTCTCTCTAACTTGTGATCTCTGTCCCCTGGATAGCTAGTGCTCTAGCTGAGGATTAACTGGAGGCAACCTCTCTTGTATAACCCCGATGAAGTTCTATAAGGCTAATAGGACCTCTTGATTAGGGTCTGGTGGTGGTGGTGGTGGTTGATTAACTGTTGATATCTCATCCCTTTGTTCTACTTGCTCGCGAGCTGAGGGAGCTCGCCTAGCCCCTCATCCTCTAATACATCTTCGAGCTTGATGTGTAAGGGGAGGCATCCTTACAATTCAAAATGGTTAAAGGTTAGCTAAGAAATGCAATGGGTTTTAGGTTCCAATGTTGAAACCTAGGCTCTGATACCAAGTGTCATGCCCATAAAAATTCACCCTAAAACACACCAACTTTTTTTTTTGAAGGTTTAAATAATTTTATAGTTTAGGGGTAACAGTGGACTATGATGTACGTTACAATTTACATTCAACTAAAGGTGATGATTACTAGTTTTTTTTTTCTAGCTTGTCTATCTGTGGGTCTACCAAACTTGGAAAAGGTTTGGTTCCTGATCTTGTCAACATTAGAGAAAAAGGTTACCAAGATGAATTATGATTATACTAAAACCCTCAATTAGGCCAAACGTCAACATTTTACTACATAAAGTCATTAGGATTTATTTATTGAGGCATTGTGATATTGTACCAATGAAATCCAATTAGCTAAATAATAGCTATACAAATTTCATTAATTATAAAAATTGAGTTACAAATTAACTTAAAATTCCCCTATAATCTATTCCTTAAGATTTGTACGTTCAACCCTTAAATGACTAAAACATAATTGTCGGATAATAATTATGTTAATTATTGGTATTTAATAATTAATAAAGTTATTACATATCAAGGTAACTATATAAATGAATTATTAATTAATATAAAATATTAATTAATATTTTAATTAATTTATAAATAATATTCATTATTATTAATTAATAATTTAATAATTTAATTAATATTAATATTAAATAATATAAAATTAATAATAATTTAATTATTAAATAATATTTATATTAATTAATAATACTAATATTAATTAATACAAATATTAAATAATAATATAAATTAAAAATAAATTAATTATTAATTAATATTTATATTAATTAATAATATTATTATTAATTAATAATATAAATTAAAAATGATTTATAAAAAATAAACTTTATGCGATAAAAAAAAATTGAGTCCCTAAGGACTGGGCGGCCCACCGCCGGCAGCGGTACCCTGCTGTCGCAGGGCCCGCTGCACATGGCAACAGTCCTCCTGTGGTAGGGCTAACTATTGTGCGACAATAGTCCTGCCACGACAGGGTTGTCTGCCGTCTGCAGCACCTTGCTAGTGGGGTGTGGGGCCCATGGGGCCCGCGCCCACCCCACTTAAAATTTGATAATAAAAGAAAAAAATTAAAAAATTTTTGATAAAAATTTTATTAATTTTTTTTTACTAAGCACTTTTATGCTTACGGCCATTTCAATTTTAAGTTTTTTTTAAAAAGTGTGCTTGTTTATTTGTTTTTATACTTTTAATTTATTATTTTCTTTTGAGCTTTTTGTCTTTGGGGTGTGGACCCAAGAGGTCCTACCTTCTAGCTAGGCTTGTGGACCCAAAAGACATAGGCAATTTTTGATATTTATTTCTCAATCACATGTAGCTAGAATAATAATGTATTTTAATGATTGGTTTTTTAAGAAAATGTATGAGATTTCTCCCATACATTTTCTAGAGACCTGTAGTCTCATTTTTACAACTTTTCTTTGCTTTGCTCTTGTTTATTTTTACTTGTTTTGTTCATTTGATTTCCTCCTTTCTAATTTCAAGACTTCATTTATTTAACTAACAAGAGAGATTAATAGATTTAAAGTTCAAGGTAAATTGTCTAACATTCTTACATTTATCTTTTTTTTCTAAGTCTAATGCTTTCAACATAAAAAGAAAATACAACTACTATTATTGAAACAACAAAAACAATTGTATTGACTGAGAGAGAGAAATGCATTGAAAAGATTGAGAGTGAATGTATAAAAGTCTTTTCTTTCACACCTTTATCATTTAATCAATAAGGTCTTTACAATAGAGCTATAAAGATACTAGAAACACCTTTCTTATGTATAATTTTTCAACATGTATTCATAGAGATTTATCAATGAGTAAGTAAACAATGCATTCACAAAACACTATTCCAACCATCTTAGATTATCAATGAAAAAAACATTGTCCATCCTTTTATTGATCACAACTGGAATACACAAAATCTTCCTTTGAGCATCATTCATTATTTGCATAAAATAAACATGAATCTTTCAAGAGGAATATACAACCATTCATTCTTCAAACTTGATGCAACAACACTTGTTACAAATACAAGACTTGGAGTGATAACTCCATTATAAAAAACCTTGAACTCAAGGGATTCTCAAACTCCCTTACAATAATAATAATCTTGAAACAAAAGTGATCCAACTAAAAAATGAAATATCAACAACTCTTCAAGATTTCAACTCCAACCATGAAGTCTTCAATGGCTCCAAAATCTTGCAATACAAAAATACATAGGCCAAGGAGTGCTCACCTCCCAACCTAAGCTTCTATGAAGCCAGCCCCGAGCTAGGGGGACCATCACAAAGACAAGGGGACAATAAAGAAAACCCACAATAACAACACATACAACTTAAAACATAATGAAATCTCCCTTCCAAGGTTAACACAAAGAGTCTCAAAATGACTCAAAAAAAAGAAGGGTGAAGGTGGAACCATTTCAAGGGGAGAAAGCACATCTCATGATAAGATATAAGCCATCACTTGGCTTCCTCATCACGAATCTTTAACCACAAACACAATCTCAACAAACTCCTTATCACCCCGAATATACAAAACATATAATAGAGATGGCTACATGGATCCCATACATCCATGTTTCATCCCTCTCATATCCAAAGAGAGACTATACACCCTTGAATGTCCCAACAATCCCTTCACCCCCAAGGCTACTCTTCCCTCCCAAGGGTGAGTATGGCCTTGAGAACTCCCTCAACAAAACACTACAACACATACAAGAAATCTTCAAGAAACAATAAATGAAACTACACATTTACAATGCTAAGAAATCATGCTCAACAACAAGCTCAAGATTCACATAACATCCATTACCACAAAAGAACAAGATCTCAACCACATACACTACAATAAACAATAACTACATTTTGCATACAAACAAATAACATACAAGAGAGCTCTTCCTCTCAACATGAAAACAAAATAAGAAAATGAAGAATACCACCAACCTTGATGCAAGCTTATGAAATAAAGTTGATGAAGAGCTTTTCCACTTTCCAAAGTCCTCTCCAAAATAGCCAAGTCTCCAAATCTAGAGAGTGGGTGTCAAACTCTTCCAAAAGAAGAGTCCCCTCTAAAAAGGCATCCACACAGTCTCCTATGGATAGAATCTCTCTCTAATTGGATGACCTTCCCAAGCTTCTTACATGGTTTCCAAATATGGATTTCTAAAAAGGTTGCTCAAAAAGTGGACCAAAGACTTGTATCATTATTGGATGAAACTCTACCCAAGACCTTGCTTCAAAAGTTGATTTTCGTCCATTTTGAAAATCCAACTTTTGGAGGGGTCTTTTTGTCAACATGGGGTTATCCTATGGTTAAAAATGACCCTTACCCATAGGTATATCAAGTGGGCTTACTAAAAATGGCCCTAACACTTCCTTAGACACCTTTTAAGCCCCCCCAAAACCCATGTAAGCTCAAATTCGAAATTCGTTGATATGACAAAACTTCAAGCTCCCTAACCAAGTGATTTTCATGGGGATCCTAAAAGGTACCTTCCTAGGTTTGTGTTTAACCAATCCCCAAGTGGACATGTCATGGCCACAAGTACACACACATGTGTCAAGTGACACAAACAAAAAAGACACATCACAAGCCATGTGGCATATCCACTTGGGCATTCTTAAATAAATAACATTTACAATTAACATATAAATCAATTACATTCATGCACCATACTTTTACAAATTAAATACATTACAACGAGGTTTTTGGCTTCTCACTAGAAGCAACCTTGGCTCAAACGGATTTTCACATTAGTCTTTGCGATGGTTCCCCGAATTTACCATGGCCTATTTCCTTGCACACTCAAGTCCAATATCAGTAGTCCAAGGAAATAACATGTAAATTCTATAACTTTCATAATCAAATAATTCTCAAGAAATTAATCCTAATTAAGTCAAAGTTTCACATGGCATAATCATTCATTTATAACTTACATAAATCTCATCATGAAATATACAATTCATCACTAAATTAAACTTGAAACATAATCATTACATACATATATAATTTAATTTGCAAATAAAATATCCTCATGACATCATAATTCATTCATTAAACATAATTAAAAACACACTTGTAGGTTCCAAACTGATGTTTCAATAATCATCATCCAATCATAACATAATGTGCATCAAACTACTAAAGTGATAAAATCATAACATAAAGTATCAGTAATATCCATAGAGTATCAAAATATAATCATCAAATATGTCTGTCATAATGCAAAAATTGAATGGCTATGATAGGTTCGGGGTGAGGCCTCACATCCTCCCCTCCTAGGCATGAAATTCATCCTAGAGTTCATAAAAAAGATGGGGTTACTGTGCTCTCATCTACGTTGCATCCTTCCATGATGCTATAACTTCATTATAGCAATCCCACTGGACCCTAACCTGGTCTAGCTCTCAACATCGAAGTGCTAGAGTCCGGCAAGCCAAAATGTGGATTGGATCCAAAGCCAACTGACCGTCCAACTCCACCTACAAGGCATCCCAATCTATGATATGAGTCTCATAAAAAATATACTTTCTCAACACTGACACATGAAAAACATCGTGGATGTGTGATAGGCTCAATGGCAAAGCAAGATGATAGGCGACAAGACCTATCCGCTCAAGTATCTCAAAAGGGCCAACAAATCTGGGTGCAAGCTTAGAGCCCTTTCCAAAATGGATTGGACTCTTATGAGGTCACACTCTCAGAAAGGCCCTATCTCCAAGCTGATAACTATGGTCTTCCCTCTTGGCATTTGCATACTTCTTCTACCTATCCTGTACCTCCTTCAAACACTGTCTGATCAATATCACCTATTGCTCTAGCTCTCACACTAACTCAGGATCTTAAGCAAATCTATCCTCAATACGGTCCCAACTCAATGATGTCCTGCATGGTCTACCATATAATGCCTGATAGGGAGGCATACCTAGAGAATTGTGATGCCCATTACTATAGGCAAACTCCACCAAATGAAGGTACTCCTCCCACCTAGTCTGATGATGTTTCAACAACTTAACATTGGCTGCTATAACAAGGTGTGAATAGATGATAATGGTTTTGTGCTTCTTATAGTCTTCAAATGTTGAAATACCATTATTTCTAATCATATATGTGTGCAACCATGTTTCCCACAAAAAAATGTGATCCTATTGGATATGTGAACATATCATCATTTGGCATCCATTGTGAAATTTTTTGCTTTCCTGGTACACAACGTGCTAACCAATAATCCAATCTCTCATCATTCCCTTGTGGTGTAACCAATGCAAAAACCTGTCCTAGCCATAGAAGATCTGAAAGATGGTCGTAGTCAAGTGAACAATCCATGTCATCATTTATTATAGAGACTATGAGAGATAAAGGAGTAAGATAATGTGGAACCCATGTATCAACCCACTCACTTGACTCACACTGATCCCAATCACACTGAAGACAACTTGGACAATAACAAGCCAACTTTCATGTCCAAATGGTCCATGCACTAGCATCTGAGCTTTGAAATGAATGCATTTTTGAGGAATCTTTCACAGTTTGACAATCCAACCTATCTCCTATTGTGCCCAACTCAACCAACAAAAAGAATCTATGCACTGCTGAATCAAGATTTCCCTTTGTGACAATGTTGAAGTACACCAATCAATAATAGAATGAGCATCAATGATTTCTGCACTTGAAATCCTCAGTTTCTCCTTAACTAAAGCTCTCTTTATGCATGCACTTGCTCCATCATGCTCCCCTTTTCCATGATCGGCCTAAAAAAAACTCCAAATGTGAGGTACACCTCTCTCTACATGCATTCTACATAACCAATAAAACATATGAGCATTTTTGAATTGACCCATGCAATTATCTGACCAAATGAGATGTCTATCCATAGCAATATTATTTTCCCATAGCCACTCAAAATAATTCTCAAAGCAATGTTTGACAAACTTGGATGAGTGTGATCTATCATCACTCATATAAAAATGGTACTCTCTGATTATCTTGCGGTCATCTTCTGTACTATCAGGGGAATGTCTATATGTTATGTGCACAAAAATAGCAACTTAAATAGAATTGTAATATTGAGCTTGCAGCTTGTTTTGGTGCTGCAATGTATAGTTCTCTGCAAAGTCAACAACTGATATAATAGTGCCAATCGGGAAAGTGTCCTTACACATCCTAAATTGTTGATCCAACCACTGAGACCTATGACTATGCCTTGCATACTTGTAAGAAGATTCTTCCTAAAATCTAAAATAAAATCAAGTACATTGCATTCTTTTGTAACCAACTCATATCTAGAGCCTTCACCTCCACTTTTTAATGTATATTTAATGGTTTCATATACCTTTTTGTGGACAATTGTCTTTCTAAAATTGTGTTCGCAGCCCTCATGAAAATATTCAAAAAACTTTAGTAGCCCACCACACTCTGAGCACTTGTCATTTAAGCAATATTTTCTATAAAAGAAACATCCATCATCTCTAGGACATAAAAAATGATCTAGCAAGTCTCTTGATGATTTTGGAAGAGCACTTGCACCTCACTCCAACATTTCACTACTATGCAAAGTAGAATAAATGGATTATACCAATTCATGGTGCATTGAAAACTCCACATGATATTTGCAACAACAAGTATTTCAAATCTTAAGAGGCACACAAAAAAAGGGCTTCAGGGCTTCAAAAGCTCTTTGTGATATTTGCAATGTTGGTTGTGTCTCACAAATTTTTTTGAACAACATTGTTTGACTCACCTCCAAATAATGTTTGGGATGTGGGGTGTGGTCTTGAATGCCAATTCTCAACTTCAATACATCCTTCACATTTGGTGACACTCTTGACTTAGATTGCCAAAATAGTTGAATTTGATCCTTCACAACATCGGTAAGCTTCTTATCACAACGTGAAAGTCTCCCACCATAAGCCCATGTATCATTTTGAAGAGAATCATCAAGTCTTTCTCTTCTTGCAAGTGCTTTATCCAAAGTTTTACTATTTAGATTCAAGTCAACACAAGTTTGTCTCATCAAATGAGCCTTTCTCAAATGATGACTTACTAACAAGGTTGTAATAAACCTCATAGCGAATCTCTTATCTTTTTCCTTGGCAGTCTTCCTAATGGAATTGAGGGCACTAAAAATATTTATCACAATAATAGCATTCCTCTCCTTTTTCCTGTTCACACTAATATTCAATTTGACTAGTATACGTATCATCTTCTGCATCTTTAACAATTGCACAAACATTTGACATTGCTCAACCAACATCTTGTGGCTAAAAAATTCATCAAAAAGTTTTGAAACCCACAACCGAATGATTCTTTCTGATCTCTTGCCATGAAAATTTCTTATTGTGTTCTCATCAATTTCAAGTAACCATTTAGTTGTTCTTGAAGGTCTCAATTTTGAAATTTGTCTTTCTTCCTCCAAGGGACTTCATTTTCTCATATAATTTGGAGATGTGTAACATTGATTTGGTTCTTGTGTACCATTATCATTGTCAATTCCTTTACATTCAATTGATGGATTGTCATTGACAATGTCCACACTTCCATTGTCCACATCTACATGTTCATTTTCAAAACCTACATTTTCATCTTCAATCCCTACATTCTCATTTTCAATATTATTCTCATAAATCATTTCAAATTCATGTTCTTCACTTGAAACCACATTCAAAGGTGGGTCTGTGCTGACATCTTCATTAATATTTAACATACCTTGTCTCTATTAATATGATTTAGAACAACAGAGAGGGGGGGGGGGTGAATCAGTTGTTCTCAGGTCCAGATGTATAAAAAAATCTTTCAAACTCTTTAACAAATCAGATCTAATAACCAACACCTACTCGGTCATTACTGATTGCATAACAGAAACATATAACAGTATAGTCCACTTATCCAATAGCATCTCACTTGTAAAATATAAAAATGTTCAAACCAAAACATTCACACAAGTATCAACACCAAGATTTATAGTTGAAACCCAATTTGGGAAAAAACCACTTTGTAACATGTTAATATTATGTTCATGCTTCTAAAGTGAGCTCGGTGAAAAGCCAACCCCATCAGAGGTTACAAACACACTGTCAGGTGTGACATGGTTAAAGGATTTCAACCACTCTGCTAAAAGTGCACCTTGTTATAGGACTTACATACACTCCATTAGAATGCAACCTTGTTCAAAGGATTTATACCTATGACTATTAGGTCAACCTCTGTTAAAAGGATTTTGACTATTACAATGGTTAGAAAGTAGCAGTAATATTGATCTAAGAAACATACAACTCACTTTGCAAATATCAAATCCAATTTTGTACACATATGCTGGCTTACTGACTATGAAACTTTTCCATCTCCATCACTGATCTACTCGAAACCCTTCAAGCGATCACAACACTTCTCCTTCAGCCTTTTCTGCTTAGATAGTCAATAACAATACTTCCAGCATTCACTTCTTTCTGTCTCCACATTCAACTTCTCGCTTAGGTTTCCTTAATACTACCTATATTAGTTCAATACATCTTTTGCCGCTTAATCTCCTTCGCAGATCTTAGGGTTAGCTCAGATTCATTGAATCCGTCCTACATAATGTTCTTTGGCTTATCTTTGAAATATCTTGAATCTCTTAAAGATTTACAATAAAACATTTTACAGTGCATTAAATTCTTTCATACAATCAATAAATAAAGTCAACAAGTTTTACATAATTCAAGAATTTAACGATGTCGGCTAGAAATCTGAATTCTTCAACAAATGCAAAATATTGACACTCGGTCAATACTGTGTCCAACTTCTCGGTCTTCTCTAGAAAGCTCGGTCACAATATAAACTGTTCCCTCGGCTAACACTATCTTCCTCGACAATTAACTGGTGTTCGGTCAGCACTATTTTTACTCGCCATTCACTAGCTTGGTCAACATAAACAACACTCAACTTAAACTAGATTTCTTCACTTATGCTCAGTCAAGCCTACCAGTTTAGTCTTCATTCTTACTAAGATAAACAATACATTGTCTTATCATTGTTCCACATAATCAAGTACTCATTTAAGTATCAAGATAACTCAACCTTTCCTTAGGTGCTATTGTTACCAACCTTGCCTATGATATAGTACTTTCTTAAATAGAAAATATCTTACTAGTTAAGGTTTGACATCAATGACAATACAACAATTTCTTCAATTGCAGTTTCCAACAATCTCCCTCTTTGGCATTGATGACAACACCATATGAATATCACATGAATTATGAACCAATCCAAAACTTATCTATCTATCAGAGAAATGTATAATATCATTAGCTTCATTCTAATATAGAATTTATTAGCCATGCATGACCATCCATTGAATTTCTCTCACTGTCTTGATATTCTCATTTTGTGTATTCATCTGTCATTATCTCCCTCTTTGACAAAAAATGCCAAAGCAGCAACAAAAACATACATCCTGTAGATGTAGATATCATCCTTTCAAATCAGTAGCATATTTCTCCCTCTGTCATCTTGCTTATGACTTATTTTGACTTGCTGTGCTTTTCACAACTCTAGGCTACTCCTAAAGTGTGACCTTTCTCTACATCAATATGTTAGATGTTCTTTGCAGCACACTTGATGCAGTGCTCCTAGCTTGACTAGGTTGCCTTAGTTAGAGGAAGGACCCCTAATTGACTTCTCAGATATTCATGAGCTTCTTTAGGTAAAGCATTAGTGAATATATCTACTATTTGTTCCTTGGTATTCACATATTCCATGTGGACCTCTTTATCTTGTACCAGTTCTCTCAAGTAGTGATACTTGATGGCAATATGTTTGGTCTTTGTGTGCATCTTTAGATTTTTAGAGATGTTGATAGCACTTGTGTTGTCACAGAAGATGACAATTGGCTCAATGATTTATTTTTTCATGCCTACCAACAATTACTTTATCCATATCAAATTTGAACAATTGACAGCTGCAGCCACATACTCAGCTTCAGCAATAGATTGGGAAATGCAATTTTGTTTCTTGCTTGTCTAGGAAACTAATCTCTATCCAAGAAAGAAAGCTCCACCACTAGTACTTTTTTTGTCATCTACATTTCCTACCCAATCAGCATTTGTATACACTCTCAATTCAAATTTGTCATGCTTCTTGTAGTACAATCCATAGTCAGCAGTTCCTTTCAAGTGTCTCATGATTCTTTTAACTGCCATCATATGAGTTTCCTTAGGATTGGCAGAAAATATTACCACAATCCCAATAGCTAATACAATATCTAGTCTACCATGTACATCATACTATAGCTTTCTAATCATAGATCTATACAAAGTCTGGTTAACTTCTACAACATCATCATTCTTAGACAACTTTTGTCCAGTAGCCATGGGAGTAATTACTAGCCTTGAGTCTTCCATACCAAAGGTTTTCAGTATCTCATGAACATATTTAGACTGGGTGATGAAGATTCCTTTCTCCATCTGATATACTTGTAAACCAACAAAAACTTTGATCTCTCCAAACATACTCATTTCAAATTCAGTTTGCATTTCATTTGAAAATTTCTTACACAAGGCATCTTGTCCACCAAATATAATATCATCTACAAAGATTTTGGCTAATAGGATTCCTTTACCTTATTCATCTTTCATGTATAGATTGCTTGTGTCATTTGTCCTTGAGAATCCAATCTATATTAAGTAGTTGTGCAATCTCTCATACCATGCTCTGGGAGCTTGCTTTAATCCATATATTTCTTTATTCAGTTTGCAAACCATGTGTCTTTTGTTTGGATCAACAAATCCTTCTGGTTGTTGAATATATACTTCTTCTTCCAATATACCATTGAAAAATGTAGACTTGACATCCATTTGGTATACCTTGAAACTTTTATAGGTAGCATATGCAAGCAGAGCTCTGACTCCTTCCAATCTTGCTACAAGGGAAAATGTTTCCCCATAATCTATTCCTTCTTGTGCGTAGCCTTTGCATACCAACCTAGCCTTATTTCTTGTGATTTGACCATGTTCATTTAGCTTATTATGAAATACCCACTTTGTCCCAATAACATTCTTATCTTCTGGTCTTGACACCAGAGTCTAGGTATCATTCTTCTCTATCTGGTCAATCTCTTCATTCATTGCTTCTATCCAGTCTTCATTTTTTAATGCTTCCTTTGTTGTCTTAGGCTCATATTCACATAGTAAACATGTTGGATCTCTTACCTTGCTTCTTTTCTAAATTTTGGTATCTTTATCTCCAATAATCTGTTCAGGCGTGTGATGTCTCCGTACATATTGTGCTAGAACAGGTTCTGCTCTTCTTTCATTCGACTCATCAAGTTCTCCAACTAGATTATCAGATTCAACTTTTGAATGCTCGACAACCTCTTCCTAATACTCGACAGCTTCTTCCTATCACTTGGCATGTTCTTCTTCTCTCCCAGCATTGTTATCTTGATGCTCAACATTGCTTACCTGAGACTCAGCATCAAGTGCAGGTCTATCATTTGCCTCTTCTTCCTCTATATACACAAAAGATCTATAATCTTCTGGTACCCTATTACTATTAACATCATTTTTCTCTACATACTCATCAATTTTGACATTTACACTTTCCACAATTTTATTAGTGTTAGAATTCAGACACTTATAAGCTTTACTTTTTGTGGAATAGCCTAGGAATATACCCTCATCACTTTTAGCATCAAATTTTTCATTCCTACTATCCTTCAATATGTAGCACTTACTTCCAAAGATTCTAAAGTATTTTACATTCGGTGCATACCCATGCCATAATTCATAAGGTGTCATATTTGTACCTTTTTTTATCTGTACTCGGTTAAGAGTATAAATAGTTGTACTTACAACTTCTTTCCAATACTTTTGCACAACATTATTTTCAATCATTAATGTCCATGCATAGTCCAAGATAGATATGTTCCTTCTCTCTACTATACTGTTCTATGGAGGAGTTCTAGGTGTAGACATCTATCTTTTGATCCCTCTATCATTGAAAATAGATTGAACTCATTTGATGTAAATTCTCCACCTCGATCAGATCTTAGACACTTCAAGTTTTTACTTGTCTCATTTTCAACCTTGGCCACATACCACTTAAAAAATTAAAAAGCATCATAGTTTTCTTTTAAGAATATTACATGCATCATTCTGGTATAATCATCAACAAATAGGATAAAATATCTAGCACCATAATAACTTTATACACCCATCGGTCCACAAAGGTTAGTATGAACCAAATCTAAGACATTCTCTGAAGTAAAGGTTTTTCTCTTGAAACTATACTTAGTCATCTTACCCAACTGACATTCTTTGCACATTACATTCTCAGGTTTCTTCAATCTAGGTAGACCTCTCATTTTCTTTTTCTTGCTAATTTGTACTAGATTATCAAAGTTAACATGACATAGCCTCTTATGCCATAACCAAATATCATCAAGTTGTGCAATCATACATGTTTCTTCAGATAGGTCTAGATAGAACAAATTACCTCTTGTCTATTCTCCACTTCCAATTAGTTCACCTGTGGCATCAAATATTTTGGCCTTCCTGTGATGAAATTCCACTTGGTAGCCAGTGCTATTAAGTTGTGCAACACTCAAAAGATTATAATTAAGACCCTCAACCCAATAAACATTTTCACAAGAGATCTTATTAGTCAGCTTAATCAATCCTTTTCCTCTAACAGGACATGGTGCATCATTTCCAAACTTTACACTCCTACCTTTATAATGGTTTAAGGTATCAAACTTACTCTTATATCCAGTCATATGATGTGAACAACCACTATCAATAATCCATTTGTCATTTTTGTTCACATAAGATATTAATGCAGTTTTCTCATCCTCATCAGATTCATCTTTCATTGCAACATAGACAACTTCAATTTCAAAATCATCATTATCAGTGTTAGTCTCTTCTTCAACAATGTAGCAGGATTTCTTACCTTTCCCTTTGTAGTCTTTGTATCTTTGGTAACCTCTATCTTCTCTTTTGTCTTTTTGCTTGATGTCTCTTTATTCATCCTTTTTATCCTTGTCAGGACATCTAGAAGCTATATGACCAGCTTTATTACATGAAAAACATATAATAGGGAGTTTACCTTTGTACCTTCATTTTCCCCTTTTCAGTCTTCTAGCCATAAGAGCTTCTAGATCCTCAAGTTCTTCATCAGATGTGCCACTGTCACTATCACTTTCACTTTCACTTTAACTGATGCATCTTTCTTTTTCCTTCTTTGACTCATTCAAAACCATCTGAGACTTAAAAGAAGATTCAATACTACCAACAGTGAAGTTATCATAGTTAGAAAGTTCAAAAGTAGTAAGCTTGCCAACCAAACTTTCTAAAGTAAGGACATTAGGAGAGTTACATCTAGATTCTCAGATTGCAAAAATTTTGATTGCGTAGATAGGACGTAGAGTTCTCAATACTTTTCCTATTATAGTTTCATCCTCAATAGTTCCATTTTCTCCTCTAATAGCATTTACAACTTCTTTTATTCTACCACAATATTGTGCAATATTCTCACCTTCTTGCATTCTCATTTTATCAAATTTACCTCTTAGGCTCTCGACTTTTTCTCTCAATACATTCACATCACCACCATAAATGCTTGCAAGGGTGTCCCACATTTGCTTTGTGGTACTGCAGTCTTTGATGTCTTTGAATTATGGATAACTTAGGGAAGACACAATCTCCAACATTGCTTTGTTGTGCTCTTGTTTGGCTTTCATTTCCTCAGCAGTTAGAGGTGCAGCAGGTGTGACATAGTCATGTTCAATGTAATACTTAGCAGAACCACCAATACCGGCCAGATGCAGCTTCATCAAAATTTTCCATGTAGGAAATTTTTCCTTATTCAGCTTAGGTACCTCCTTCTTATACATCTTGATCATTTTCTTCAAGTACCTTCAAACTTATTCTCTGTAAGCACCAACAACTCTGATACCAATTATTAATATGATTTATAAAAATAGAGAGGGGGGGGTGAATCAGTTGTTCTTAGGTCCAAATGTATAAAAAATATTTCAAACTCTTCAACAAATTACATCTAATAACCAACACCTACTCGGTCATTACTGATTGCATAACATAAACATATAACAGTGCAATCCACTTATCCAATAGCATCTAACTTGTAAAACATAGAAATGTTCAAACCAAAACATTCACACAAGTATCAACACCAGGATTTATAGTGGAAACCTAATTTGGGAAAAACTATTTTGTAACATGTTACTATTATGTTCACTCTTCTGAAGTGAGCTCGATGAAAAGCCAACCCTGTCAAAGGTTACTAACACACTATTAGGTGTGACCCGGTTAAAGGATTTCAACCACTCTGTTAAAAGTGCACCTTATTATAGGACTTACATACACTCCATTAGAATGAAACCTTGTTCAAAGGATTTATACCTCTGACTGTTAGGTCAACCTCTATTAAAAGTATTTTGACTATTACAATGGTTAGAAAGTAGCAGTAATATTGATCTAAGAAACATACAACTCACGTTGCAAATATTAGATCCAATTCCATACACATATGTTAGCTTACTGACTGCGAAACTTTTCCATCTCCATCACTGATCTGCTCGGAACCCTTCAAGCGATCACAACACTTCTCCTTCAGCCTTTTCTACTTAAACAGTCAATAACAATACTTCTAGCATTCACTTCTTTCCATCTCCAAATTCAACTTCTTGCTTAGGTTTCCTTAATACTACCTCTATTAGTTCAATACATCTTTTGCCGCTTAATCTCCTTCGTAGATCTTAGGGTTAGGTCAAATTCATTGAATCCATCCTACATTATGTTCTTTGGCTTATCTTTGAAATATCTCGAATCTCTTAAAGATTTACAATAAAACATTTTATAGTGCATTAAATGCTTTCATACAATCAATAAATAAAGTCAACATATTTTACATAATTCAAGAATTCAACGATGTCAGCTAGAAATCTGAATTCTTCAACAAATGCAAAATACTGACACTCAATCAATACTATGTCCAACTTCTTGGTCTTCTCTAGAAAGCTCGGTCACCACATAAATTGTTCCCTTGGCTAACATTGTCTTCCTTGACAATTAACTGGTGTTCGGTCAACACTATTTTTACTTGGCATTCACTATCTCGGTCGACACAAACAATACTCGGCTTAAACTAGATTTTTTCACTTATGCTCGGTCAAGCCTACCAGTTTAGTCTTCATTCTTACTAAGATAAATAATACATTGTCTTATCATTGTGCCACATAATCAAGTACTCATTGAAGTATCAAGATAAATCAACCTTTCCTTAGGTGCTGTTATTACCAACCTTGCCTATCCCCTTAGCAACACTCAAATAGATATACTACTTTCTTAAATAGCAATAGTCTTACCAATTAAGGTTTGACATCAATGACAATACAACAATTGCTTCAATTGCAGTTTCCAACAATCTCCCTCTTTGGCATTGATGGCAACACCATATGAATATCACATGAATTACCAACCAATCCAAAAGTTATCTGTCTATCAGAGAAATGTATAATAACCTTAGCTTCATTCTGATATAGAATTTATTAGCCATGCATGACCTTCCATTGAATTTCTCTCACTGTCTTGATCTTCTCATTCTGTGTATTCATCTGTCGTTATCTCCCTCTTTGACAAAAAATGCCAAAGTAGCAACAAAACATACATCTTGTAGATGTAGATATCATCCTTTCAGTTTAGTAGAATAATTCTCCCTCTATCCTCTTGCTTATGACTTATTTTGACTTGTTGTGCTCTTCACAACTCTAGGCTGCTCCTAAAGTGTGACCTTTCTCTACATCAATATGTTAGATGTTCTTTGCAGCACACTTGATGCAGTGCTCCTAGCTTGACTAGGAAGCCTCAGTTAGGGGAAGGACCCCTAATTGACTTCTTAGGTATTCATGAGCTTCTTTAGGTAAAGTGTTAGTGAATATATCTTCTATTTATTCCTTGATATTCACATATTCCATGCGGACGTCTTTATCTTGTGCCAATTCTCTCAAGTAGTGATACTTGATGGCAATGTGTTTTGTCTTTGTGTGCATCACTGGGTTTTTAGAGATGTTGATAGCACTTGTGTTGTCACAGAAGATGACAACTAGTTTAGTGATTTCTTTTTTCATGCCTACCAACAATTTCTTTATCCATATCAAATTTGAACAATTGACAGCTACATCCACATACTCAGCTTCAACAGTAGATTGGGAAATGCAATTTTGTTTCTTGTTTGTCCAGGAAACTAATCTTTGTCCAAGAAAGAAAGCTCCACCACTAGTACTCTTTCTGTCATCTACATTTCCTACCTAATCAGCATTTGTATACACTCTCAGTTCAAATTTATCATGCTTCTTGTAGTACAATCCATAGTCAATAGTTCCTTTCAAGTATCTCATGATTCTTTTAACTGCGATCATATGAGTTTCTTAGGATTGGCAGAAAATATTGCCACAATCCCAACAGCTAATGCAATATCTGGTCTGCTATGTATGACATAATGTAGCTTTTCGATCATAGATCTATACAAAGTCTGGTTAACTTCTACAACATCATCATTCTTAGACAACTTTTGTCTAATAATCATGGGAGTACTTACTGGCCTTGAGTCTTCCATACCAAAGGTTTTCAGTATCTCATGAACATATTTAGACTGGGTGATGAAGATTCCTTTCTCCATCTGATATACTTGCAAACCAACAAAAAATTTGATCTCTCCAAACATACTCATTTCAAATTCAATTTGCATTTCATTTGAAATTTTTTTACACAAGACATCTTGTCCACCAAATATAATATCATCTACAAAGATTTTGGCTAACAGGATTCCTTTACCTTCTTCATCTTTCATGTAAAGATTGCTTGTGTCATTTGTCCTTGAGAAGCCAATATGTATTAAGTAGTTGTGCAATCTCTTATACCATGCTCACTAGTAAAAAGAATCAGATATCCGATATTATTGGATATCCAAAATCTTCCAGCAAATCTAAGACTGAAATCTCTCTCTCTCTCTCTCCTTCCCCTTGTCTTTCTCTCCTACTCTCTCTCCTACTCTCTCCCCTTCCCCTTCTACTCTCTCCCATTCTCTCTCTCCTACTCTCTCCCTCTCTCTCTCTCTATGTGTGTGTGTGTCCTACTCTCTCCCCTTCCCCTTCTCTCTCTCTCTCCCTTCTCTCTCTCTCTCTCTCTCTCTCTCTCTCTCTCTCCTACTCTCTCCTACTCTCTCCCCTTCCCCTTCCCCTCTCT
Organism: Chamaecyparis obtusa; assembly: GCA_027943335.1. Taxonomy (NCBI): domain Eukaryota; kingdom Viridiplantae; phylum Streptophyta; class Pinopsida; order Cupressales; family Cupressaceae; genus Chamaecyparis; species Chamaecyparis obtusa. The sequence continues at coordinate 44,923 of BSBK01001767.1, forward strand.
CTCTCTCTCTCCTACTCTCTCCCCTTCCCCTTCCCCTTCTCTCTCTCTCTCTCTCTCTCTCTCTCTCTGATCTAGAGCCTTCACCTCCACTTTTTAATTTTATATTTAATGGTTTCATAAACCTTTTTGTGGAAAATTTACCTTAAATGTTCTTACATCAATTTTTATGCCATTGTTAGTTTTTAGGATAGATGATGAGCGTACGATGGTTCTACATCTGTGTGAAATTTCTATTGGACAGAGTTAAAAAATTAATTAAGTGTATTCAATCGAGGGGAAGTCTCTCTCTCTCTCTCTCTCTCTCTCTCTCTCCCTCTCTCCCATAGGTATAATATTGAACATATAATATAAATATTTAATAAGTTAATATTATACTATTATACAATACATAAATAAATAATAATAATATAATACATACTAATATAAAAATTTATATTTTAATACTAATGCTATACTATTATTATTTAATATTATTTAAAAAAATAATTTGTAATATATATTTTAAAATTATAAAAAATACACAAGACAATTAGTATTAACATAAAAAAATATAATTTAATATGAAACTTGAATTTGAGAAAAGTAGTCCAATTGAAATTTCAAAATAGGTGGGATGTTTCGGATATCTGACATTATCAGATATCTGAAATTTTGGGATATCCAATTTTATCAGATATCCGATTAGGCTTGGTATTTTTTTGGGCAATACTAAACGTGGGTGGTCAACCCTTTAGGCATGTTTAGGAGATGGTTTTTGATGTCGAGACTTTGACCATGAGGTGACGACTATTTTTTCACCTGAAATTGATGAAACAAAAAGGGTTTCGTAAAGACATTATCAACTTTCCATCAATACAATTGTTGTCAAATTTTGAGTTTAGTAAGTAATTATTACTTATTTTTCAATTGAGTTATCTTTAAAGTCGTAATTGGCATATTGATTGAAAAAAAAACTATAACTTTCAAACCAGTTAACCTTTTTGAAATCCGAAACATGTGTCACATTCTATTGTTCGGCTACTATAAGAAAAAAAAAAGTTTTGAAGTTTGTAAAGTTTATAATTAGTTAAGGTGGTCAGACACAAGATTTTCTCTATTCTAAAAAAGTTGTATCAGAAAATTCATAATTAATTATTTATTTGACAAAAAAATATTCATCACATTTGGGCATGAGTCTACTACTTATATCTAGAATCTTGGGAAAATATATCATCATTTGATTATGATTAAGGTGATAAGACATACATGTACTTTTTATCTTTTCCCTAAAATTTTTGTACTACTACATTGAAATCTAAAATTTTGAACAATTAGATAAAAAAAATTTCAAACAAGGGCTAGTAGTTTAGAAACTACATTCAATTTCCTACAAATTCTATTTTTACAAATTTTTCACATAAGGTTCATAAGATGTTCAACTTTTTACGTCAAGTTGACTAACCCTGATTTTCTAATTTTTCATTGCCACTTAAGGCCATAGTTTGGTATACCATGATCCCACATACCCAGGGCAAGCTATTAGAAATAGTGATCATTGTAGCTCTAACCGAGCAAACATTTTACTATAGTAGTAAAGTTTTGTGGGTGTCATACCCACCATAGTTTTTCTCTAACAAGGATTTATGTGATACCAAAATCATTGTGTTATGAGTTATGTTTATTGTTAATGTTTTATATGTTGTATGAGATGCATGAAAAGTTATAAATTTAGTAAATGGTTAAGAAGGTTAAATAAAAAAGTTTTTGGAGTATTGATTCACCCCTCCCCTCTCATTACTTACCTTTCCATACTTAATCCAATAATTGATATCAGATCTTTAGTCTCTTATTAAGAATTTTAACCACTTGAGAGGAAAGATCTGAAGAGATGGAAAGTTATAGGTATAAAAAGTTGATTGATAATATAGACATGTAGCTGAGGATGGCTAATGAGAAGATTGATGAACTGATGAGGAAAATAAAGCATTCACTCAATAAGAAAAAAGAAATAGCACATCAATTGAAGGACACTCAAGATCAAGTGTAAGAACTTGAAGAACTATCAGAGGGAAGTGTGTATAATGAATCTAAAGTTGCAATTTTGGAACTAACTAAAAAGTAAAAAAACCTAATTGATCATGGAAAATTACCGAAAATAGAACAAGAAGCTCAATCGATAAGTATGTGTGAAGTCCTAGAACAAAAGAGAAAAGATGAAGAAGAAAAAAGAACAGTGGAAGATGAGAGAAGAAAAATGAATGTAGGGTTAAATGAGAAAGATGGAGAAATACTAAGGTTGACACAAATTCACTCAAACTTGACAGACCAAATAGTCGGTCCAAATTAGGAAGTTGCAAGGAAAATGTGAGAGATTGTTGAACTGAGATTCGAGAATGAACATTTGAGGAATGAACTAAAATCTGAAAAGGATGCTAATGAAGTCTTGAAAAGAAATAAAGAATCATTGAGGATATTGGATGAACAACTAAGAGGTCATATACAACCAAGAGATGCTTCTGGACTTGGATTCAATGCAAACAACACAATCGAGAATGGTGAGTCCTCTAAATAGGTAGAAAACCAAGATAATGTTTCTATCCCACCAAAGACAAATAACCTTACTTGCTATCATTATGGGAAACTAGGTCATACAACTAATGTATGAAAGAGAAAAAGAGATAATCCATTGAGTATTCCTAAGTTTAATGGTTATTGTTACAATTGAAATAAGTATGGTCATACAACATTTGAGTTTAGATCAAGGATTTCTAACAATATGAGGAAACCAAGATTCAGTGGCTATTGCAACAACTATAATAAATATTGTCACAAATCTGAATAATGCAAGTCATAAAGAAAGAATGAGAAATGGGTCCCTACCTAACAGAATACCACTAACAGTTGACAAGGATCAACTATGCCATAAGACTATAATACAAGAATTACTTGTACACCATGTGGGAGATTTGGTCACATTAATGCAAATTGCATGTTGATGCATGGAAGGAACAATATAAGTTCTTGGAGAAATTATGGTATGGATTTTTTTCACTATTATAAGGTCGGTCACCTAGTCAAATACTATAGGTAGCGAGGAAAAACCGAGTGAGACTACTAAAGTTGACATTAATGAGATAATAGATTAGATGAATAGAACATGGAGAAGGCAGTCTCAAGATGATGGAACTGAACTTGGAACAACTGATGGCACCACATCTTGTGGATTGGGTGCACCTATCTTTACCTAATCAGTCAAAGGTATGTGTAGGAGCTGATAATTAAAATTCTATCTTAAATCAATTCCTATCATTTGCGAAGAGATCTATAATAGCATAATAAGATTAATTTGGATATATGATTGAAAGTTGACATTTCATATTTTGATCGGTAAGAAGTATAAGTTACTTTGTTCCATTCGGTGAAAGGAAAGCATATTTGGTAATCAGTGAAAAGGGAGTCAGTAAAGTGCATTTAAGGCTAAATTTATAATCCTTTGAAATCCTAATCAAAGAAAAACTATAAATAGAGCTCGTGTTATTTTATTTTTACCTTACACTTTCACAAGCATTTGAAGCATAGTGCAGATACAAGTCTACCAAGATCATTCGAGTGATCTTTCGAGAAAATCTAAGCATTATCAAGCATATTCAAGGTATTTTTGATATTTTCCCAAGCTATGTTAACACAATCTAATTACTATTCAATCGAAACTATACTAGTTGAAAGATCATTTTTGAGAATCAGATGGCACCCAAAGTTCAATAGCTCAGTTTTGTGGAGAAGATTGACCATGTCAATCCCAAGTATAAGCTACTACTAGCTATAGCATCTGCATTTGATAAATTTGGAGCCCTATCGTCGATCCCACCGAGATTTATACTTATTGAAGATGTTTGCACCTTCATACATTGCAAGATTGAATATATTTTCCAAGAGGAGATAGATACATCTTATAGGAATTTGTGCATAAATGGAAAGTTGGAAGATGTTTCACAATTTAAAGTTGTAAAAAATTAGGCACCAAAACTAAAAGATCTTAATGAATCATTTAAGACACTTAAGGAATATGGAGGATATTCAGGTTTGAAAAAACTAAAGTATGAGAAAAGAAATGAGGAAGAAAAGTAGAAAATTGAAGAGGCTATTATCTTTACTTTACACAAGTTTAGAACTACACCTATGGAGATAGCCACACATTTAGCAAATAAGATATATCAAAAGATTAATGCTAGATGGAAATATGCCTTAGCATCTGAGAAGATAATGAGGGAAAGACCATTGGCTATAACTTTACCTGACCTATCTAAAAGAGGAATCAAGGATACACTACAAGAATACTCAAAGAGATTCCAAGTGAAAAGAAGAGCACTAAGTATAAATGTTTGTAAGCTAGAGGAAGTTCAAAATGAGACTGATGAACTTTGGAGAAAGATATTCTTTCCACATCAAGAGATAGAGATCAATGAAACTCAAGGAAAGTTAGAACCCATTACTTTGACTATTGACAAAGATGAGGTCATTATAGAGGATAATACTGATAAAGAACCCTTTGAGGATATTAAAGATGATGAGGATATAATGGAAACCAAGGCCAATAAAATAGAAGAAATGAACATAGATGACTCAGCAAAGGTAAATATAATGGATGAAGAACCTATCATTGAACATATAATGAATTTTATCAAGATTAAGGAAGTAATATCAGAGGTAAAAAAGGATGTTCCTATCGATGCTAATGCCCCCACCAAAGAAGAATGGGAAAATACACCAAAGGATACCAAGGTCACTATAGAGACTGAGACTATCCAAGGTCAAAATCAAGAGCTGGTGATCCCTATTGAGGCCACAAAATTGGTGAAGGAGATATAAAAGGATAGAGAAGAGAAGAAAGAAGGAACTAAAGAAGAAAATAAGGAGGAACAAAAACAAGAAGAGAGGAAGGTAGAAGAGAAAAATGAAGAAAAGGATGACAAAACCGAGGATACTACTGCTACATCTTATCCAAAGAAGGAATCTACTAATAAGTCAAAGATAAAGAAAATGAAGCATGAAAAGGAGAAGGTTGTTTTAAGTCAACCTATCATTATACCAAAGGTTGATATCTCCACAATGAGCCCTAATGAAATATCAGAGTTCAAAAATTTATTAAAGAGGAAATATACCCAAGATAAACTAATTGCTAAGAAGCAAAAGACTGATGTCTTAGAAACTATTAAAGACATATTACAAGAAATTGTACCAGAGGTAGATATTAATGAGAAAAGAGAAATTTACAGTCAATTGAGTGAATTGTTGAGATAGATCAACAAACCTAGTACTGATACTACAGAGTATCTAATGCAAGTGCATAGGAAGCAAATGGAGACTAAAGTTATTGAGGAACTAATTCAATCAGTCACACTTGACAAGGTAACATTATCTGAGATGGTTACCAAGTTAGAGAAAGAGTTGAAAGACATTATTTTAATATTTTAAAATATTTTTTTTAATTTCAAAGTTTACCAAGGACATCAAAGAGAAGGATGAGAATGTTGAGAAGGATCCGACTGAGCAGTTAGCTAAGGTATATATCAATCCTAATTCTTTCAAGGAATGTTATGAAATGTTGAAGCACTTAATGGGAGTGCAACATGAGTTAAGAAAAGATGAGAATGAAATTAGAATGAATCTCATGGAAATCCAAACATTTTTGATTCCACATATTGAGGTATTGCAAAAAAGTGTACATAAGGTAAAAGATTTAGTAACCACCTCGAATTTAAGTGCAATGGACAACATGATCAATTTAATAGCTGATATCAGTAAACATATCATAGTGTTGTAGACACTAAAAGATTCATGGAAGGCATCACTGAAAGATGCACAAGACATAAAAATATGTTTTTGCCTAGATCCCTTGACCAGGCAAATAGTAATTTATTATTTGTAGCATTTTAGTTATAAAAGGGGGATAATAGAGATAGTAGATAAATAAAAAGAAGAAAAATATATAAAGGGGATATATATTAACTAAGGATGATAATAGATACAGAGAGATTATAAGGAAGAAATATGTATATGTGGATAGATATGAGTACATTGATTATTCCTATAGGGAGAGTAATAAGTAAAGGTTTTAGTGAGATATGTATACATGAATTTTTTGACAATTTTGCTAAGGAAAAGGAATTTTGATGACTTTGAAGGTTTTTAACAAAGATACCAAACTAATGCCAAAGATGGAGATTGATACTCCTGTAGAGTTTTTTTTTTTTCATTAGTTATGATAAAGTCATATTGATTGTCAAAGTCATTCGATAATGAAGGAAAGTCAAGTCGCTAAGAGAAATAAGCTAGTTAGTAAAGGAAATAAAGGAAAGATAGTTTTTGATAAAGGAAATAAGGAGAAGACACCAAATGAGCCAAAAATCAGCACCTAACACTGAGTTGTACCAAGATACAACAATTACCAAACTGAGATATGATACATTTACCGAGCATCATATACTGACACAAGGAGAATCTACAAATACATTGTACCTGGACACCGAGCAGAAAATGGTTTACAAATCTCGAGGAGATTGTATGATAGAGAATTGGAGATTTAAATAAAATGATTATGCATGATTACAAGGTGAGATTCACTAATAAAAATTAAATGAGATATATGCATTAGAGGAGTAACCAATGCTACCAATGCTTAAAGAGATGATTCCAGAATATTTCCACCAATTCTAGAATTGAGTATAAATGGATCAGAATGTGAAGATCATAGTATGTGTGATGAATGGAATGGGCATGTGTGAAGAAGATATTGCATATAGAAGGTGATGATAAGAGAAGCCACCTAGTAATAGAGCAATGAAGAGAAGAGTATAATTGTGATTCGGAGTTGAAGCTACAGAGTATAGAATTGTTATTGTGAGTAAAGCACATGTTGAGTTATACAATTAATAAGAATATTGAGTCTGATAAGCATAAGATAGATGCACATTCTATAGATAGTTTATGTACTGAGTTAGTGTGTAAATTTTTTTTGTAAAGTCTCTTAATCGAGTAGATACTAATAGATCTTATTTTAGAAAAGTTGACTTAACTAGTCTTTAGACTCTTAACATGGTAAGCTATCATAAATAGCTATCATTATAGATCTAATCGAGAAGATTTTTTCCTACAGTAGTGATGTTTTGTGCGTGTCATCCCCACCGCAATTTTTATCCTCTAACAAAGATTTATGTGATACCAAAATCACTGTGTTATGAGTTATGTTTATTGTTAATGTTTTATGAGATGCATGCATAGTTATGAATTCATTAAATGGTTAAGAAGGTTAAATAAAAAGGTTTTGGAGTACTGATTCACCCCTCCCCTCTCAGTAATCACATTTCCATACTTAATCCAACATTCTTCTGGGTACTAGTACTACCATTGGTCATTCGGTCAATGTAGGGGTCATGGGCCCAACCTGTTAAGCCCAACTAGTGATGATGATGAAGACCGGGATCAAAGGTATACAAGATTGTAGAAGGATTAGATCAATTTTTATTTTGTAATTGATGTCAATCAATTGATTTCTAGTTTATATTATGTTTCCATATCATTAGGAGTGTGATATAAGTTGAGTGAGTTAAAGAAAAAGAGGAAGTGAAAATTTGTGAAGCATTTAGTGAAGTTGAATAACTTAATAAGACAACTAATACAAATTAGAAAATGATAAGGTAATAATGGTTTAGTTTTTATTTATTTTACATTTGATGATATCATGTCAGTAAAGGAGATTGGAAAAGTGAGCAAGGTTAGAAAGTTGACAAGGAAAAAAAATAGTGTAGTTACCAAGTAGGAAGCATTCATTTGGTAAAAGGAAAGTAATGTTCGGTAAAGAGAAAGGAATCCAAGACATCAAGTGCAAGGAGTTAGTTACCGAGAAAATAAAATAGAATTTTTATTGAAGAAAAAGGAAGGAAACTGAGCATGGAACAAAAATTAAATACAAGGATCATAATGACATTTAATGAAGAGCCATAGTGATCTGGAAGATTCTACTGATGAAGAAGACTTAGTTTAAGAGATATATGATTAGGAGAATTCAAGGTGATGATCTAAGGTAAATATTTAAGTGGAAGAAGGTGAAGGTACAAGTTCCAAGAAAAGTTCAAGTTTTGAGGTGATGATAACAAGCTTTACCTAGTGCCAAGTTCATTGAATCAGTTCAAGAGGATGATTTAACGATTTAGAATAAATAGAGGAAAACCTAATCAAGCATATTAAGAGGAAAATTAGAGTATATATAAAGGATGAAATTGAATGAAAAACAAGCTGGCTAGTTGAAGTGTTGATGTGCTATTAAGTGATGCAGTGAAGAAGAAAAAGGTAGAAATCTGAGTCTACCGAAGATTTTGATGAAGTGTTGAGGCCATTGAATAGTGAAGGAATGAAGTGAAGACAAAGAGCACAAAAGGTATCTGACTAAGAAATAGGTAGTTGGAGATTTATAGATCAAATTTTATATTATTTCTTATTAACATTTATAGTAGGAAAATCTCTTAACCAATTGGAATTAATAGTCTTATTGTAAATCCTTGAGAGAGGTGACATTCTAGAAAAGTGTTCAAAGCCATTTAAACAAGCCACTCCTAATAGGGTGAAGATCCTAGTAGATCTAAGGAAAATCCCCTAATAGGGTCACATTTAACAATGGGCATTATAATCTTTAATAGGATTGGCTCTAACAGAGCATACTTTAGAAGAGTACTTTAATTGGTGGGTGACAATTCCCACAATGGTTTTTTTCAAATTGGGTTTCTATGTTAAATACTAGTGTCAAATGTCTTGAATGTTTATTGTGCAAGTTATTTGTTGATTACTTAAAGTTGTTGATTGAAAATGTTAATTTACTACTGTTATCAGTTACTACTGAAGTTTATCTTACTGATTTAAATTAGAGTTAGATTTTTTAAGGTTTAAAGAACCAATGATTATTGATTAAACCCCCTCTCAATAATCCAATAATTGGTATCAAATACAAGGTACTCTAAAGGTATAAGTTTAAAATATTTGTGTAAAAGATTCAGAGATGTATAAGAGGGAGGAACCAAAGTTGAATAGGGATAACTTATCTACATGGAAAAGTAGGATGAGGTTGCACATATCTAGAATTGGAGAGTATGTACTATAATATCTTGACAATGAGTATTCACCACCACCAGATGGGCCTAGGACAGAACAAACAAGAGAAAGGAAAGATCACACACAAGTTATGATTAAGACATCTTCTTCTCTCACTGACCTAAAGTTCAATGATCTTAAATGATGTGATACAACAAAATAGATGTGGGACAAGATTGCATTGGTATATGGTGGAGATCATCATGTTTAGAAGGAAAAAGCTAAAATTCTGAAAGGGAAATTTGATTCTATGAGAATGAGAGAATGTGGAGATGTTACACAATATGATACAATATTTAAGGAAGTTGTGAGTGCTATAAAAGGTGTTGGAGGACATATTGAAGAATTAAAAGTAAGAAGAAAATTGATGAAGACATTATTTCCTATATATTCCATCCAAGTATCTATAATATGATAACTAAGATCCATTACTTATATGCTTGTTTCATTGGATGCTACAATTGGTAAGATGATTTATTTTGAGCTAAATATTTTGACAATATTTTACCTATCACTACTAAGATTGAGTCTGCATTCAAGTCATCTTTGAACATTATAAATTCTAGAGAGTCTAGATCAAGTGATGATTATGTAAGTAGTGCAAGTGAAAGGTTTCATAGTTGCAAGAGTGATCTAGAAAATTTGTTTGAAGAAGAAAGACAAGAAGAAGAGTTTGAATCCTTACTAGCTAAGAGAATACCATGAGGAAAAGGAAAATATTGACGTAAAATACCTTTGAAATGTTTCAATTGCAACAAGATTGGTAATATTGCATCTAGATGTCCTAAAAACAATAGTGACGAGAAGAAAGACAGTTGAGATAATAACAAAAGAGAGAACATATTCATGAGATATTGAGATTTTAAGAACAAAGGTAAGAATTCATGCTATGTTGTTGAAGAAGGACTAACTGATGATGATTCAGATAATGATGAAGGTGAAGAGGTTGTGTATGGTTCTATCAAGAATGATTATGATGAAGAAAGGTATGAAGAAGAAGAAAAAGCCCCAACTTCTCATGTTACTAAGAATGATACATGGATAATAGATAGTGGATGTTCACATCATATGATTGGTGACACACATAATTTCATTACTATGGAAGATCATGATGGAGGTTATGTTAGATTTGGTAATGATGATCCATATAATATGAAAGGTAAAGGCTGTATAATTCTTCTAGGTAATAGACAATGTGATGATGTCTATTAGGATGAAGAGCTAAAGTATAATCTATTGAGTGTAGTAAAACTAAACAACATAGGTCACAAACTAGAATTTAAGAATGGAAAGGTAAGAGCATTTGATCAGAATGGAGATTTGCTTTCCACTAGTGAATAGTCAAAAGGTAATTTATTCTACCTTGATACTACTTATATAAAGAGTTTCTTATTTACTAAATTTGAGGATGTATGGCTATGTCATAAGATATTATTTCATGTGAATTTTGACAAATTAATTAAGGTGAGAAAAAATAATAGAGTAAGAGGCTTATTGAGACTGGACAAACCTGAAAATGTTATGTGGAAAGGATGTCAAGTTGGTAGGATGAAAAAGCTAAGTTTTATAAGAAAATGTTAAACTACACAAGGAATTTTTGAGTTAGTGCACACTAACCTATGTGGACCTATGAGAACACAAAGTTATTAAGGTGATAGATATTTCATTTTATTTGTTGATGATTATTCAAGAGCAATATGTATCATCTTTTTGAAGGATAAATCAGAAGATTTTCAAATGTTTAAGTTGTACAAGGAATGAGTTGAAAAGGAGATTCAAAGATAATTTAAGTGTTTGAGATCTTATAGAGGAGGTGAGTTTACATCTAATTAGTTTACACTTTTGTGTAATGAATATGGAATAAAAAGACAAATGTCCACACTGAGGACACCGCAACAAAATGGTATAGTAGAGAGAAGAAATAGATCCATTATTGATTGTACAAGGACATTGATGATTGAGAAGAGTGTATCTCAAACATTTTGGAGAGAAGTATTCAGTACTATAGCTTATACATTAAACCATGTACAACTAAAGAAAGGTGCAAACAAGACTCCATATGAAATATGGTATGGTCACAAACCGAATGTAAGTTATTTCAAAGTATTTGGAAGTAGATATTACATTCTAAAGGATGCCAGAGATGGAAATTTTGATCATAAAGGTGATGAAGGAGTATTCTTAGGATATTCTACAAATAAAAAGGCTTACAAGTGCTTTAAAAAGTTTACTAACAAAATTGTAGAAAGTGCAAATGTAAGTATTGATGAATTTGCAAAGAAAAATGATGAAGACAACAAAAAGGAACCTAAGGAATATCAAATATTTGTATATGTTCAACTTGAAGTTCTTGGTACCTTACATGTAGTACAAATTGAGGAGGAAGATGAACAAAGAGAGCCACCATCGAATGTTGAAATTGAAGAACTTTCATAGCCTATTGATCCTGTCCTAGCCAAGTATGTGAGAAGATGTCATTCACCGAGAAAGATTATTGGAGATAAGAATGTTGGAGTTATTACAAGAAGTAATTTAAGAGATAATACATGTTTAATTTTTGAATTTGAGCCAAGAATAGTAAAATATGCATTAAATAATGAAGATTGGGTTAAAGCTATGAAAGAAGAGATAGATCAAATTGAAAAGAACAACACATGGACTTTGGTACCAAGACCTAAAGATAAAAATGTTATTGGCACTAAGTGGATTTTTGGAAACAAACTGAATGAACATAGAGATGTGATTAGAAACAAAGCTAGACTAGTTGCCAAAGGGTATGCACAAGAAGAAGGTATTTATTATGGTGAGACTTTTACGCGTGTTGCTAGATTAAGAGTTATAATTCTACTAGAAAATGCAACTTTTAAAAGATTTAAATTTTATGAAATGGATGTTAAGTCTTTATTTCTTAATGTAATTCTTGAAGAAGAAGTCTATTTTTAACAACTTGAAGGATTTTTTGTGAATACTAAGAAGGACATGGTATGTAAACTGCATAAGGAATTATATGGTTTGAAATGAGCACCCCAATCATGGTATGAAGGGTTGCATTCATATTTAATCAAGATTGGATTTCAAAGAACAGTTAACAAAAAAAATGTGTATCTGAAATGTGATAGTAATGATAGGATTAGGATTACTAAAATATTTTTTGATGACATTATTTTTGGAGGAAATAACACATTGTGCAGACCACTTTCTTAGGTGATGAGAAAAGAATTTGAGATGTCCGTGATAGGAAAAATAAAATTAATTATTGAACTACAGATTCAACGAGTGAAATATCGAATCTACATCACTCAGTCAAAAAAAATCAAGGAGATCCTAAAGACATTTGGTATGGAAGATTCAAGACTGATTCGAACATTGATGGTGATTGGTTGCAAATTGTCAAAAGAAGATGAGTCAAAGGAAGTGAATGAGACATTCTCTCAATCAATGACTTGTAAGATATAATATATTGTACATAGAAGACCTGATATTTCTCATGCAATATGTAGTAACCACCCATAGTTTTCTTTTAGTTACAGTTGTTGTTCTCTTTTAAGCTTGTATTTTAGTTATTTGGCTGAATTCTTTTAGGTCACTTTTCATGTGATCAGTTATTATTTCAATAAATGATGATTCTGGATTATGAATATTATATGAGTATCATGTGTTGAGATAGATTAGATGGTGATATTATCATGATGTTATATTTATGTTTAATATTGGTTTATGATGTTACTGACCCCATACTTGCATGTGTATGGTTATCATGTGTGTATATCTATTTGATGTGTTTGTGTGGTAGAGGATAAAGGCATAGTTACTTGCATTGTCTAGATCCACACGTCCAACTGTACCCTATCATTTGTTAGAATAACTAAGAGGGGAGTGAATTAGTTATCCACAGTCCCAAATACAAAATGTATATCACAAAACAAATTTAGCTAATTTTGTAGCTCAGTAAACATAAAATACTAATTGTCTGTGGCTTTACCGATCACCAGTTAATTGCTCATAGTGATTACAAACCAAATCTAACATGTAATATGTAAAGTATGATGTCCAAAAAATCACAACATAAACACATAACACAAGAGATTTAATGTGGAAACCCTGCAGAGGGAAAAACCAGCTGGGACCGGTAACCCAAAAAAATTTCACTCTTCTAAAGTGAGCTTGGTGAAGAGGCAACCCTGTTAAACGTTACAAAACACACTGTAAGGTGTGACCTTGTTAGAGGATTTAACACTAACAATTATTGTCCAACCATCATTCACTATGGGGTTGACAGGATAATAATGTACATTCTATGAATGACATATAAGACTTTCAAGTCCACTCAGTTAAGAGATTTTATCTATTTACAATGGTTAAAATGTAACAACAAGTGATTTGATTACAATACAACTTGATTTGTAGATTATCAGATCTATTCTAAGTCCATACAAATCCTCTGATCAATATTTCTTATTCAGTTCAACAATCATTCAATAACTTACTATCCCTCAGTAAAAGCTCTCTGACACTCGGTTAACTTTGTAGTTTAGTTCTTCTTCAACCAGTTTGATTAGGCAAGCATGAAGCAATGTTCACAAGATATCTCTGCAGTCTCCTTCCTCTGGAATAAGTTTCATTGTGAAACCCTAGTCTCTTAAATAGACAAGTAAACCATTTTCTTCTCATCCATCAAATTTTGCCGCTTAATCTCCTTCATTGATTTTGCCGCTTAAACCTTCCTTGGCTGATGTTTTAGTAACACATTTCAATTATGTCCTTTAGATCTTCTCCAAAAAAATTTATCCATAGATCTTACAATAAAATTTATCTTTCTACCTCGTAATCATACACTTTACAACTCATCAATTTCTATCGGCTAAACTGATCATTTAGTTCTTTTGTCCATATTCAGTTAACAAAGAAATGCATCAGTGAACACAAGCTCGATTGATACTATCACTCAGTATACACTACACTGGCTTGGTGTATACTGGAATGCTTTATTAACCGACCACACTGCTTTGTAACATTTTGCTTCCAACTTCATAACAGATTAATGCAACATAATCAAGTCAACAATATGAAGTCATAGACTCATCAATAAGTCACCAAGAGTATTCCTTATCCTTATCTATCATAACCATCTTCCTCAATGTAGATATCTTAGTTCTTCATCTTTTCTCTCCTCTTTATAGATGTTTATATAATTGCAACTACCATGATAAATACTTTCAAAACTAGTTGACATCAATGACACCATAATGACTGATTCAATTATCCTGCATAACAATTCAGTGCTCGGTGATCTCTAGTCACTTGTAGTTCTTTAATCAAGTTCTTAATTAGTTGTAGTTCATCAATCTCTCCCTTTGGCATTGATGGAAACTCAAGCAATATGAAATATACCATACACATACCAAACATGTATTCTACAACTCTGCAAGAAATGTTGTAAGCTCTCCCTAGCTTAATATGTTTAATCACTACGTTACATGACAACATTGCAAATGCAGACTCTCCTTTGCAGATATGATATTTCTAGTTCTCATCTTCTGTCTATTTATCTCTCCCTTTATCTTTTGAGATTGTCTCTCCCTTAGATAGATGTTCCAGTGATCTCCTCAGGTATCATATTGTTTATCTCTCCCTTTGACAACAATGCCAAAGAAATAAATTAACATACAATTCTATATTAGCCATGTGAATATCTATTGTCTGGCTCCTATACTTTGCATGCACCAAATGTATCTCTGTATACCGATGTGAAAATATTTGTTCCTAAAATCTTTCACAACCTTAGACAGAATCCAAAGTGTGAACTATGCTACATCAACATGAGTGATCTTTTGATAAGATTAGGTTGATGCAACCTCCAGATCACATTAGTGACCAGTAGACAGGGGATGGACCCCAACTCTAGTCCTCAATATTCAAAAGTTTCCTTCAGTAGAGGCTTGGTAAATATGTCTACAAGTTTCTCTTTTGATGTAACATATTCTAATTTAACTTGCTTGTCTTGTACTTGTTCTCTTAAGTAGTGATACTTAATAGAGATGTGCTTGGTATTTGAGTGTATTACAGGATTCTTTGAAATGTTTATTGCACTTTTGTTATCATAGTATATAATCATCAGCTCGGTGATTACCTCATTCATACCTTCCAGTACTTGCTTGAGGTAGGCAATATTTGAATAGTTTGTAGCAGCAAAAACATACTCTGCTTCAACAGTAGACTAAGAAATATAAGGTTTTTTCTTACTTTTCCAAGTAACAAGTCTTTCACCAAAGAAAAATGCTCCTTCGGTGGTACTTTTCCCATCATCTATATTTCTAGCTCAATCTACATCGGTATAGACTCTTAGTTCAAACTTCCCTTCCTTAGGATACCATAATCCATAGTCCTTAGTTTTCTTCAAGTATCTTAAGATTCTTTTTGTAGAAACCATGTGTGACTCCATAGGATTTGTAGAAAATCTAGCAACTATCCCCACAACATGTGCAATATCTGGTCTACTATGTACTGTATACATTAATTTACCAATCATAGACCGGTACAGTGTCTGGTTCACCTCTGTAGTTTCATCTTCCTCAGTCAGTTTGTAGCCTATGACCATTGGTGTTCCAACTGGTTTAGCATCTTCCATTCCAAATGTTCTCATTATTTCCTTTATGTACTTGGATTGTGTGATGAATATTCCATCATTCTACTGAATAACCTCCAAGCCTAGAAAGAACTTAATCTCTCCAAACATAGACATTTCAAATTCCTTGTGCATCTCATCAACAAATGATTTACATATACAATCTTTTCCTCCAAAAATAATATCATCTACAAATATTTCAGCAATCAAGATAGTATTATCAGTATCTCCTTTCATATACAGATTGATGATCTCACTAGTTCTAGTAAAAACAATACTTAACAAATAAGTATGCAGCCTTTCATACCAAGCTCTAGGTGATTTCTTTAAACCATAAAAATATTTATGTAGTCTACATACCATTTCTTTCTTGTCTGGATCAACAAACCCTTTTGGTTGTTCAATGTAGACTTCTTCTTCTAGTATCCCATTCAGAAATGCAAACTTGACATCCATTTGATAAAATTTAAAATTCTTATGTGCTGCATAGGCCAATAACATTAAAAATATTTCTAGTCTAGAAATAGGTGCAAAAGTCTCTCCATAATCTATTCCTTCCTCCTATGCATACCCCTTGCAAACTAGTCTGGCTTTACTCATTGTAACCTCTCCATTTTCATTCAGCTTGTTCCTGAAAATCCATTTGGTACTGATAACATTCTTATCCTTGGGTCTAGGTACTAAGGTCCATGTTTTTTTTTTCTCTATCTATCCTATCTCTTCATTCATTGCATTTATCCATTCTTCATTCTCGAATGCAACTTTAACATTTTTTGGTTCATACTCACAAACTAAGCATGTACCTTGTCTTGGTTTACTTCTTGTCTGTATGCTAGCTTTCTTGTCGCCAATGATTTGGTTCTCAAGATGACATCTTCTAACAAATCTTGCCAATGACTGAACCCACAATAGTGGGTTACAATTTTTCAGAGGAAAGAATTTGTCCCAAAAATCATGAGAGTAAGATTTACTCAATTACTTTCGATAGAAAGTAATTTCTATTGAAACTAAGTACTTTCGATAGAAATTAATTTCGATCGAAAGTACTTTTGATAGAAAGTACTTTATATCAAAAAACCCTGAGAATGGGTAATTTTAATTGATTTATGTAAAAAAACTTTCGATAGAAATTACTTTCTATCGAAACTAGGTACTTTCTATCGAAAGTACCTGATTAGGTCCTGTTAGCAAACTTTGAAGAAATTATGAGAATTTCATGGCTTCGGGGCTCAAGCACGGGGATCAAATGGAACAATAAGGAGACATCCTTTTGTTTAGCAC
Organism: Chamaecyparis obtusa; assembly: GCA_027943335.1. Taxonomy (NCBI): domain Eukaryota; kingdom Viridiplantae; phylum Streptophyta; class Pinopsida; order Cupressales; family Cupressaceae; genus Chamaecyparis; species Chamaecyparis obtusa. Next base: position 61,952 of record BSBK01001767.1, read on the forward strand.
AAGTACTTAGAACTAGCTTTCTAACAATTATAGATTTTAGTATTTTTGAATTTATTGTGTATAATTTTTGACATTAATCGGATGTAGGTTTTTTATCAAATATAAACCTCTGAGTTTGGGGTTCAATGAAAAATAGTAAAAAAGGGGAAATTTTTTTTTGATAAATAACAGTACCCTCCATCTTTGAGTCTACTTTCTATCAAAAAAGTAAAATTTAAAATTTGATAAATACATAACAAGTTATAAGCTATGTAGTTAAAGTATGTCAAAATTATGGTTTAGTCAACTTCAAATATTAATAAAATATGAAATAATCATGATAATATCATTAAAGTAATTGCATGCCCTCCATATGGATGTTACAAAACTAAATTCAAAAGAATCACATTCATATCTATTTTACAAAAAAGTTATGCTCTATGAAAACAACGTTACTATTTGAAAATGACATTTTCAGCACCATACCAGTTTTCGTGGGAGAAAGAAAAAAGTATTGAAATAAATTCAAAAAAAAATTAAAAAAATATATTTAGAATCTAGAAAGAAAATCCTAAAAGACTCTAATTTACTTCATCCTCTGATTTCGAACAATTCAACGACAATATGCATCTGAATTTGAAAGTTTTTCTCAAAATGTAGAGTTCAATGTCCGTTTAGGCAAAAAAGTGTAACCCACTATTGTGGGTTCACCCTAGCACATGATCTCTTCTTTGTTGTTCATCCTGTTTAGGTTCATTCACTTTCTCGATAGCTCCTTCCTGATTGTCGATTTCTCTTTCCTATTCCTTAGTATTGTTTTCCTACTGCCTAATTGACACAATCTGTGGCTTTGGTAGGTGCTCTAGATGTTCAATGTAAGTGAATCTACCGTAGTCTTCCGACTCTCTAGTGCTTTCTTCACTATTCTTAGTGTCAAACTCATCAACCCTGACATTAGTACTTTCAATCATTTTATTAGTAACTTTATTTAGACACTTATATGCTTTTCTTTTAGTGGAATATCCAAGAAATATCCCTTCATCCCCTTTAGAGTCAAAATTTCCATTTCTTTCATCTTTCAGAATAAAACATTTGCTACCAAAAATTCTGAAGTAACTTACAGTAGGTTTGTGACCAAACCACAACTCGTAGGGTGTTTTGTTTGTGTCCTTCAATTGTACTCAGTTTAGCACATAGATAGCTGTGCTAATTGCTTCTCTCCAATATGTCCGAGCCACATTATTTTCTATCATTAGTGTCCTTGCACAATCTACAATTGATCTATTCCTCCTTTCAGCAATCCCATTTTGTTGAGGTGTCCTTGGTGTAGAAACCTATCTTTTAATACCATGCTCATTACAATAGTTAGTAAATTCATTAGAAATAAATTCACCACCTCTATCAGATCTTAAGCATTTCAATTCCTTCCTGGTTTCTTTTTCTACTTTTGCTTTATACCATTTAAACATCTTAAATGCTTATGATTTCTCCTTTAAGAACATCACAGTCATTAATCTAGTGTAATCATCAACAAACACAATAAAATATCTATCTCCATAATAGCTCTATGTTCTCATGGGACCACATAGGTAGGTGTGAAATAGCTCCAAAATTCTCTTTGTTGAGTAATCTTTTCTCTTAAAACTTGATTTTGTCATCTTACCTTTCTGACATTGATGACACATTACATGATCTGGCTTAGCTAGGCTAGGTAGACCTCTAACCTTTTTCTTTTTACTTATCTTGATCATGTTATCAAAGTTTACATGGCATAACCTTTTATGCCACAGCCATGCATCCTCATCTTTCATCATTAAACAAGAAGACTTATCATTATCAAGATCAAACAATTTACCTTTCGTTTGTGCTCCTGTTCTGACAAGTTTTCCTCCATCATCAAATATCTTAACCTTTTTGCTCTCAAAAGCTACTCGGTGACCTAAGTTGTTAAGTTGTGCCACACTTAGTAGATTATAATTTAGTCCTTCTACCCAATAAGCATTATCATATCTGATTTTATCATTTATCATTAAAGTTCTTTTTTCGCTAACCATACAAGGAGTATCATTACCTAGTTTTACAGATCCTCCATTATATTGCTCAAGATGATCAAATTTTTCTTCATCACCGGTCATGTGGTGGGTACAACCACTATCAATGATCCATGTATCATTTTTATTAACCTTAGAAATGAGTGATGTCTCTACATACCTTTCTTCTTCCTTAGAATCATCCTTCATCGCAACAAAAACCACTTCTACATCATCATCTGTATCGGAATCACTATCATTCTCTTCAATAATGTAGTATACATTTTTGCCTTTGCTATTGTTGTCTCAGTTATTTGTGTTGTAGTGTTAGTAACTTCTGTTGCCTCTTCTCCCATAGCTTCCTTCACCAGATTGGTCTTTGTTTCTATCATCTTCTTTCCTATTTGGACATCTAGCAGCAATATGACCAACTTCTTTGCAGTTAAAACATGCTAAAGGTAATTTACCTCTATATCTACCTTTACCTTTAGGTAATCTCCTGGCCATAAGAGCTTCAAGCTCATCAAGCTCATCATCAGAATTATTGTCATTATCATCATTATTACTTCTACTACTAGACTTACCAATCTTCAGAGAAGTCATGAAAGAAGATTCAATAGACAGTACAACACTATTATCAAAATTATCCAGTTCAAAGGTTGTTAGCTTACCGATCAGATTGTTAAGAGTGAGAGTATTGTTAGGTGCAGACCTCATTTCATGTATTGCATAAATTCTGATTGCATAGATAGGAAATAAAGTTCTCAAGATTTTTCTTACCACTGTACCTTCTTCAATAACTCCACTAGATCCTCTAATAGCATTGACTACCTCCTTTATTTAGTTTGTGTACTACACAATGTTTTCTCCTTCTTTCATTTTCATATCATCGAATCTCCCTCTTAAGATTTCAGCTTTGGCTCTTTTGACATTAGCATCACGAATATAAACTAGATTAATTTTATCCCACATGTCCTTAGAAGGAAATCCTTGACATCTTGCCTGTGACTTTACTGATTAACATGTAATATGTAAAGTATGATATCCAAACACTCACAACATAAACACATAACATAAGAGATTTAACATGGAAACCCTGCAAAGGGAAAAACTAGCTAGGACCGATAACCCAAAAACATTTCACTCTTCTAAAGTGAGCTTAGTGAAGAGCCAACCTTGTTAAAGGTTGCAAAACACACTATAAGGTGTGACCTTGTTAGAGGATTTAACACTAACAGTTATTGTCCAACCAACATTCACTATGGGGTTGACAGGATAACAATGTACATTCTATGAATGACATATAAGACTTTCAAGTCCACTTGGTTAAGAGATTTTATCTGTTTACAATGGTTAAACTGTAACAACAGGTGATCTGATTACAATACAACTTGATTTGTAGATTATCAGATCTATTCTAAGTCCATACAAATCCTCTGATCAATATTTCTTATTTGAGAATCCTCTTTGTGAATTTCTTTGTGCAATTTTCAATAAATTATTATGCCTGGTTAGTATCATTTGCTTTACATTTGTTTTGGCTATGTCTGTGATTTTGGGTATTAGAAAATCCTTAGATCTATAATTCTGTGATTTTATTCAGACTTCGCATAGTAGGGTTATGTTGTTCAATTTTTGTGAGAAAATTCTTCCCAAACCTCTTAGAAATCAAAAAATTAGTATTGGCTATAGTTCAACTATAGAGCCATGGAAAAATAAATATAGTTGTGGAAAAAAATCCAATTTGAATAGAAAAAACACTATTCTGGGAAAAAAATCTACTCTCTGTAAAAAAAAATTACAATAAAAAAAAATTACCAGAAAGAGACAAAAATTTGCCACATAGGCCAAAAAGATAAAAAAGTCCATTTCTTTATTATTTCCATTTTTCAGAAATTTAATTAAACAAAAAAAAAATGCTTTTAGAAAAAAATTGCATTGGTTTTTATTTAAAACAAAATAAAAATAAATAAATTAAAATTACTGGTGGGGTGGGGGCCACCTGTCCCCCTACCCCATGGTACCTGTGTGTAGGCCTGTCGGCACACGAGGGCTGAGGGCATTGACACTTAGTCAGCGTCAGTGGGGGTGCGGACTCTGATTCCCCCCCACTTGTGATATTTTATAAATTTGTTTTAAATTTTTTTTTTTTTTAATAAAAAGTTATCTAATATTATATTTTAAAATGAATTTCATTATTTAAGTTTTTAAATAAAGTTTATTTATTATATAATTTTAAAATAAGAATTTTGTTTATTAGAGTATTTAATAAATTTTGTTTTAGAGTACGAATAATAGCAATTTTATAAATTGATTATTATTATTTCTATAAGAAATTATCATAAATTAAGGCTTAATTTTATGTTTAAATTGTGCTTTATTTTTTATAATTGAAATTAAATTTAAATTAGATTTAAATTATTTAATTAATTTTAGAATCAAATTTCATCTCAAATTAGACATCTGATACTCGATGTATTTTTAAAATTAATTATTTAATTTAATTGGATTTAAATTATTTAGTTTATTTTAAAATCAAAATGGTAAATTAATTTAGACTTGGATTATCTAATTAATGTTGATTTAATTATTTAAATTAATCTAGATTAATTGTATGAGATGTATAAATACTATTTTGGATGTGCTTCCTATAATGCGTGTATTTGATCATTTGCAAAATATTGAAATGCATGATTTATCTTGTAACTGGATATGCACATATGTACACTGTGATTGGCTATTTTGCATATGTTTTCTATTCTTCCTGGATGTTGTGTTCTTCTGCATTGTGGGCATTAAATGACCTAGGGAAAGTACAGAGGTAGGGGTTTTGTTTTCTATGAACATGTTTACTACTTTTGTTATGGCGTGAGTGTGATGTGAATGTGTATTCCGATTATCATCCCAGATTTGACCATATGGGCTCATCCTGCTTTGTATTCTGTATATGGTATCTTTTTAATCAATTATGGTTCTTGTGCATGAAACTAGATCTGAGATTACCTGGTTGTATACCTGATTAGATCTATGTGAGATGTGTGAGCCTAGGGTAGTTTACCTAGATATGTAGTAGGAGGTGGCTTGCAATAAGCGTCGGGGCCCACAAGTGGCTGCCAGGATCACTTATTGTAAGTATCTGTAATGAAGTGATAACCTAATAAAATTAAGGGGAATTAAATGAACTTAATAAGATATGTTTCCTCGCCCATGCTTGAGTGCTAGTACAGACTAAGATGGGAATGGAGATTATGCTTTCCACCTTGAGAGGTGTGTTTAGCATAGTCAATCATTTCACAAAAAAACAAAATGTAGATCTAAAAATATCAAGGTTTTGGGGCATGTTGAATAGTGGAAATATTTGAATAATCTAGAATATTCTTTAGCTAATTGTACTAAATTCAGAAAAATATTTAGCAAGACCAATAAATACCTAAACATATGCTTTTTTTGTATAAAAATTAATGCATGTAGCTTCGCCTTTGTATGGGACTTTTTACCTATTTCATTTTGATTCAAAGCTTCTATAGGATTTGAATTGATAATTGTTTCACTCAATTTTAATCAACCCATCTCCTATAATTTCAAATCTCATTGGATGCCTCTAATGTTGACCTTAGTAGGTGAGTTATAGAACTTAACATGGTTTAACTAAGTAAAGAGGAATGCACCTTCAAATGATTTTTCTATGTAAATGTTGTATCTTCAAACCTTCTAAAATAGTTCATCCAATGTTGATTAGGATCCAAAAGACTAGGAGATTCTAATGCTTAACATGGCCCTAACTATGTAGCAACACATAATTAATCTCAAAACACCATTCAACTTACAAGACACATATGTCCACCTAATCTTGTCTGGTGTGTCTTTCTATAACATGATCTATTTAATGTGAGGATCTTGTAGAGAGTGTTACCTAATTGAAGGTCAATATTATGCATATGTGAATCACTATACCATACCATTATATTGAATTTGTTTGGATTTAAATTCAAACTAAAGGGAGATCATTGATACATAAGTTCAAAAATTAGGACAAAAAATACTTAAGGCTTCTTGTTATTGAAGAATGCCATGTTCTATAGTAAAAAAAAAAACAATAGATAGATAATACCAATGAGTATTGATTGTTGTTGCATAAATTATAATAACAAAACCTAACTAATGCAAGTATGTTCCCACTATTCTAGACACTTAGATCAAATGAAAATTGTTGCAGAGCTAGGAGAGAGGAGCATAAGTAATCGAATGTGTATAAGCCTTATTGTATATTATTTCTTTTTTAAATAGAGCTCCTATAAATAAAATGGAAATGAGCCTAGATGAAAATGTTGAAAACACATGAATAGATAAGAGTGTAAATGCTATTACAAGAAAATAAAATCAATATATGGGTGTTACTCTACTATGTTCCCGCCGTTCCAATTAATTTACACTCACCATTACTTAGCTAGGGTGACTTGAGATTGGGGACCATAAGTAGTTAAATGCATATAAGCCTATATATACATGTTTTTTTTTTGTTCTGCTAAAACAAAAATCTTGAAAACAAGGAAATGGGTTTATGTTGAAATTCTAAAAATGTAAATAGCTAAGTGCAATATGTGCTTTTATATTGCATTCTATTTTTAACACACTCTCAGAAATCATAATAACCTAGGATGTTGATAATGTATTACATTCTTAACAAACTGTCAAAAATGAGAATGTCTTGGGATGTCATATGAATGGAAATTCTATGTGAGATTTAAAATTTACAAAGACAAGTATGAAGGGTTTTTCTAGTAAACTATTTAACAAAATGTCTGAATAAAATGTGGAAGGCTAGGAAAGGTAGATGATCTATTTCATAAAATAAATCAAAGATATTTTGGAATAACATTATCATAGGATACACTCTAACTGGATCTGCTAAAAAAACCCTATGAAAAGCTCAAGAAAATGTGCTTGGTACCATAAAATGAAACACATAAACTTTTCTAAAATCATCACAACTTGTACCCAAATGGAAGCCATAGAACAAGGTATAAATAAATATCAAAACATCATTTAAAGCTCATTTTAGTCAAATTTTGATGTCGAATATTATCTAGAATACATGTAAAAAAAATGTGGAAATAGAGAGAAATCCCATGAACTATTCAACAAAATGTCTCAAAGAGATGAGCATCTACAAGAAAAAATTAACTCTCGGGTCTAATCTTTTAGAGGGGGAAATTGGGGTCAAATAAAAGGGAAGATCAAATAAAGGGCGTGAATTGGAGAAAGACAAAGAATTAAAACCTAAGACATCCAATTAAAACATTCAAATTGGAGGCAAATCTAGTAGCATACATAAAAAAATAGAGATAGTGATGTAAAAATCTATAAGACATCAAGGAAATAATAATCAGATTTTAGTATTAGAAGGAAGACTAATTTATCAACAAGCCCTAACTAATTTAGCCAAAGAATTTGAAAGATAATTTCCATACCAAGGCAAATTTTAGATAAAAAATGCAAGAAATCCCTACCTCCATCACAACTCTTCCCTTGGAAATACACTTGTCCCTGTCAACACGTAATTCCCAAATCCACGATGACATAATATTCTTGATGTGGAAGTAAAATTGGAATCCTTATCACCATATAATCTTTTCTCAAAACTATCCACGATTATAAAGAAATCAAGATGAACTAAATATAGATTCAAGGAGGAATTTTATCATCAAAGGGTAAAAGAACCTGTCAAAATTAGACCAATAGAGGAGAAGACTTGGAATGTCAATTTGCAAGTAAATTCTCCCACTAGAATCACTTAGAGACTAATGTGTACATTTTCTCGAGCCTTGGCATTAGAAATTGCAAATGAAAATGAAAACTAATTGCAGACAAGTGAACTGTAATGACTTATGTGTGCACTACATTGAGAGTTTCCATTTGAACTCATGGGATATGATTAAATGAATAGGTATGAGAGACTCCAATGGGAGAATGATGAGAAAAAATTAAAGACAAAATGACAGAGGGAAAGTGCACACAAAAATTATCATCTTTTGATGTCACCAAAACCGCTCGTGAAATCATTTTTGGGTGTGAGATACAGTGAGAAAATTTCAAGATAGTCGTACATGAGCTTCCTCACACAAGAAGTCTGTCAACTTAATTATTAATAAAAAGCCCCGCGCGAAAAAATATAAAACTGCAATAATTTTAAAAAATTCCACTGGAGCGACATATTTTTAGCTCAAATTTTTATTTGGTTGCGAGTTCCCCAAATATTTTATTTTTAATACTTTTTAGCTGAAAAATTAAATTATGTTAGATAATAAATTCAAAATCCACTTAGTTTTCACATATGGGCAAAAAGGCTAATTTTTTTCTAATGAGCATATCTTTCACTCAGAGAGTCCGTGTTTTCACTTCTTATACTTTTTGGAAAGGTGATTATGAGAATTACTTAATGGTTTAGGTTCAGCTCCATGATTTTTCTATTTTGACATATTTTTAGGGTCTACTGTGTAGATGAAATTTGAAATCCACTTACTTTGCACATATGGGCATAAATGCTATTTTTTTTCTAACGAGTATAACTTTCACTTGGGGAGTCCATGTTTTCACTTCTTATACTTGTTGGAAAGGGGATTATGAGCACTACTTAAAGGTTTAGGTTTGGATCCATGATTTTTCTATTTTGACATATTTTTATGGTTTGGTATATAGATGTTATCTAATATATGGATTTTTTCACAAATTTTCCCCACAGAGTCAGATTTATGATTTTAAATAGGTGTTGGAAAGAATGTTTAGTTGACTACAAGTGGTGATATTATTTTATTAGTTTGATGACTATGATGAGTTGTGTCTTTTTTTCATTAGTTGTAAGTGGTTAATTTTTATGATGTGAGTATAACTACATCTATTTGAGTTAAGAGGAAAAAATTGAGGTCTTTGTATATGTTTTCATCAAATATTTATGATGGTATAGATGGTTATCATGTTTAGTGATTCCTAATATAATTTTATAGGATTTTCCAGAGATTTTTATTTGATGGTGATGGGAAGACAAGTTATCTTTGGTTTGTCAACATGGTTGAATGTGGTTTGAGACTTGAAGTCTCATGTGGATAATATCTTAGTGCAAGTACAACATTGATGGTGATTACAGTGTCACAGTTATGTGGATACATGTTTTTCATTAATATAACATAATTATTTATGTCATGATTTACAATGATTTTATTTGATTTTAGGAGATTGATTCTTACCTAATTGATTCTTTTTTGGTTCCTCAACTATTGTACATGATAGATAAAGTATTTAGAAAATTAGATCAGATATTGAGATGGTGTTTGAGTCATTTGGTCTATAGGATTAGTCTCTTTGATATTTTTAGTTTGTAGTTTACTAATGTGATGATGAGCTTACATGTTTCTCCATTTGACCTAAAAGTTATGCATTGTGTGGTATGATCATCTATTTAATTGTAGAATGATGAAGTAGTTATGTACTATCTATATCCACTAGTTTTGATTTATTGGTTATGCATTCTTTGTTCATTGGCCTTGTCTATGGTCATTTGTACATTGGTATGATTGTTTTGAGATGAGAGGATGAATGATATTTAGAGCATTGAGATAGTTTGTATTAGGGCTTGTTGTATGAAATTATTATAATGCATGATAGCTTGGTTATTCATTAATTGCTAATTTCAATGCAAGATTTGGTAGCATTGCATTAGTGGTGTAGGATTGATTCTTGATTGGAAATTATTGGCAATTGTATGTATCTTCTTAGATTGGATAGCTCAGTTTCACTTGATGTTATTGATATTTTTACTGTATGTGTATATACCTATATTAATATTATGTAGGATATTCTTGCAACATCATGTGTGACTAAATATTAAAATTTAATGGGAATTGTTAGCAGAGATGTGTATTCACCATTAGATTGTGGGTGATCTTCTATAGTGTTGTAGATGCTTGGAGGATGACTTACATCATTTTTTCTATGGAAGGGTCTTTCACGTTTTCTCATTAACTAGAAGGAGATGGTTATCTTCATGGTGATTGGAGATGTTTACATCATTTAGAACTCATGGAGTCTACGATTGAGGTATGGTTTTATGATTTCATTTGATATGTTATCATGGTTTCTGTTAGGTCATGATTTTCCCATGATTACCACTTTAGAGTCTTGGAATGATATAGATAGGTTTTATGTTCATTTGGAGCATATGATCTTATTTTAAGAGATCCTTATATAATTTTTTCATGTTTATGTTCCCGATTCTACACTTCTATCTTTAACATTAATTATGTTTGGCTATGTTTTCATTTTTTCTCACGTAGGTGCTAATTACACTTTACTTAAGCTTGCTTAGGGGCCATGTAGTATCTTTTAGGAGTATTTCCACTTTAAGTAGTATTACCATATTATCAAACTCCACTTTATGTGTTGAGTCCACTTTTAGTGCACTTATCACTTTATCTGATGTAGGAGCATCTAGGGTGTAAAATCAATCTTGCTTCACCCAAAAATATTGTCTAGTTTGTCAATAAGAACTAGCTTTGGGTAGGTTACTATTTTTTGGAAAGCTTACTATTTTTAGTAATATGTTCATTTGAACATATATTGATCCAATTTCTTCCCAGGAGGTACATTTTGGATGTATAAGACTTATAGTAAAGTTTCATGGAAATATCAAGTCTAGTTTTGAATATATTAAATTTTCTATTTTGGTGGGGCGGTAGAAAAAATTTGAACTTAGAGGCTTCAAATGGGAGTCAATATTTTATTGGGTGGCACTTCATGACCCTATGGTTATAGAGCACTTTGAGAGGTTTCTAATTTTTTTAATAATAGACAATTGGTTCCACAATTCACAAGATATGGCCTCCAAAAGTTGTGCTACTTTAGGAGGAAAATTAAAGTCCTTTCAAAAAATTCAATAAAGGCCAATTTTTTTTTTCAATATATTCTTAGCATATTCCAATATCGAGGCTAATAACATAAATTTGGTCAGCCTCAAATAAGGGGGGTTGCAAATTTCTAAAACCTTCTGGGGTGGTTAAAAATTCCTGATACAAAGAAGATAAATAGGGGTTACAAGGAAATTATGATGGTGTATATGGTGGCTCTGGCTTGTAGATTATTGTTATGTAATTTCATTCTTGATAATAAGAATTGTTTATGTTCTTTCAATTATTCATTTATTGCAATTGTTTATTTATTTCTTTGTTGTGTGTGTTTGGGTTAGTAACGGGAGTACCCTTCATCAAATGGTATTGGAGAATAAGTTCCTAAGTGTGTAGATAGATCACCAAACATGAGAAAATTTGCACCAGGACTGTGTTTATGGGTCTGAGAGATAAGTGTAGAAAATGCCTCCACAAAGGAACCATGGTGGAAGAGTTGTGGGTGTGATAGAAGAGGGTTTTAGAGCCCTCTAGAGACAAGTTCAAGAACAAAGAGAGGAACTATCTAGAGGATCCAATATTAAGGAAAGAGATGAAAGTAAGGAAGAATCTAAAGAAGAAGGACAACTTGAAGAAGATTAAGAAACAAATAGAGATCCTAAGGAAGCTAGGTTTTTTTAGGGTCATTTCCAAGATTGGAAAGAGACCAAAAATCAAAGTTTCCACAATTTTTGGAAATCTTAATCTATAAGAGTTGGTCAATTGGATCAATTATATGGAAGATTATTTTGAGTATGACGAAGTAGAAGATCCTAAGACAATTTGAGTCACAAAGGCTAAGTTGAAAGGTCATGCTAAAATTTGGTGGAATGAGTTTTTGTAGGAGAAAAATAGAAGAGGGAAGGAGAACATAACAAGATGGGATCAAATTATGGAAAGATTGAAGAAAAAATTCATCCCTATTGACTATGAGATTTATTTTCTAAAGAAAATGTAAGGGTTAAATCATTCAAGAAGATCTCTTCAGGAATATACAAAAGAGTTATATTGAGTCCTTTTTAGAATGGGTCATTCTGAAGCCAACAAGGAAAATATTTTTTTAATGTCCCCTTACTCATTTTTATATCATATCTGAATATTATTATCATATTTTAATTCAAAAAATAAATATTTTGACGAAATTCAAATATCTCTAAAATACTCAAATCGGGCATACCCGAAACAATGCCAAATGTTCCACAACTTCAAATATTCTTTATAAATATGAAATTAGAAAATTCTAAAATTTTTTTGGAATAATAATGGCCTGTAAAATGAAACTTATATATCTTCAACAAATATTACAAAATAACTCCAAAAATGGAGTTCAAATATATAGCTAGCAGGCTCTGAAAACACCACAAAAATGCCCAAAAACACTAAAGTGACTCTTGAAACTTACAAAAATGAATATTCACTAACCAATAAGTTTATTCCATGCACTTTGAATAGTAAAAGGACTGAAATAGAGAAGAAAAAAAAACTAAAAAAATGAACCCAGCTGAAAACACAAAACCCTTGTGATCCACACCTACAAACACACCCAAATCACCACAAATCTGTACTGTTCAACACAATGGAAAACTCTGTATGATTATGTACATGGAATAACCTTTGATTCCAACACTTAGTCTCCTTGGAAACCTACAAAATCCCACTCTATGGTCTCCTTATCCACAGGTTTAGCAGCCTCTAAAGAAAAGAAAAGCAATAGCCAAAATTTGAAACAAGAATCCCCCAAAATGAAGCCCAAATTCATGTTTTATAGGAAAATCATCAATTTACAAGATAGGGACCCAAAATTCATGACCAATGATAGATTTTATCTTCCATGTAATGCATAAAAATTCTAGTTCCAATTCTCCATTGAAATCTTTCCTTCCCATGCAAGTTACTGAGTGTCCCAACTTGTCATAAGCCACTAAATGCCAAAAATATTTAAATATTGCTCCTCTTCAAATACAATGAAACATTTGGGACTTAAATAATAGATTGAAATTTTTTATTATTTCCTCCTCCAAAACACATTTAGTAATTTTCTCTTGAAAGTTAAAATTACCTGATCTATCTGCAGGTCCTAATTGGCTATTTTGAAAATCAGGTTTACTAAAAATAGTAAATGTTATTTTTAGAAAAGGGGACATAACAGTTTCCCATTACATAAATGGGTTGAGGCTTAGTGTTCAATAAGATTTTATAATGGTAAGAATTTCTACCATTGAATATGCATATCAATTTTCTTTTAAGGTCAAAGAAAAGTTGAACAAGAAATTTGAAAGAAAGAAAAATGGAAGAGGCAGTGATGGAAAATATAGTGGAGGGTAAAAGCACAAAGTTGTGTCACGTTTCAGGACAACTTATCAACACAGCTGAATTTGAGTATTTCTAATGAAAATTATTTTTTGTGAAACATATGGTCTAGCTAAATTCATTCTAGCTAAGTTAGATAAGTTCTTCACCTTTTCCAATTGGAAATATCTATTAAATGCATGTTTTATAACAATTACTAAAGAAATAAAATTATTTCAGAAAAGTGACGTTTCAATAACTCTTACTCTTTCTAATGATATTTTTTTACAAATATAAAAATACCCTTTTTTAGAGCATAGAATCAAAATTATCATCATATAATTTTTATAGTATTTTAATTAGATCTAATATATTATAATTTCAAAATACTACAAGTAGGTATTTTAACATTCGAGAACAAGATGCTTCAAAAATAGAAAAAAATAGTAAAGCTTATCAAAAAAATTGAAAATTTATATTTAACACTAGAGGAGAGAGTTATCTTCAAGAGTGTGTAATTTATTTTCTGAATGGTGTGGATTTGATAGGGGAAATTTGACGCGAGATGAAAACTGTCAATTTCAGGTATGTTCGACTTTGAGTAGTTATAACAGAGAAAATATACATTGAAAAATAATTTTTCTTCTTTTCTACACTAGCTATACATTTTATCTATGACATATTTTGAAATCAAAGGAAAAAGAGATTATTTTCATATACTTTTTTGGTGTGGACAAGACCCTCATTTTTTAGCATTTTTCAGCAAGTAAAAAATGGACTTAAAAAATTCAAAAACTATGTGAATTCTTGTTAAAAAAAAATTAAAAAAATTATAGCCATAAACTTCATCCACTTTTACACATTTCATTAGTTTACATCATCTCCAAATTTTAAACATAAATGCCATTTTTATGTCATTAAAGTTAAAATTTTTGTGTGTTGTTGACCTTTTCCTTTATAAAAGTGTGACACAACTTTGTACTTTTACCTTGGAAAATATTATGCAATCTGAAATGAAGATCACAAGAAGAATGATGAATCAAGTAGCAGTTGGAATCAAAGGATAAATAACTAATATCATCCTTGTAATCAAAATATCAAAGATTGAAGAGGAAGATGAAGTGGACAAGGACTATGAAGAGGAGGTTTTTGTGGGACATGTTTCTAGTGTGGAGAAGGACTTAGAGCTTATGAGTGTCCCCAACATCAAGGGAGGATAAATAGAATGCCAAACAACATTGCATGAGTTGTACATTTAGATGAATATGTTTATTTGTCACATTCTAAAGATGTTGAAAGGGGATATGTCCTTGTTACCATAAGAGCCTTGCTAAATGAAGAGGAACCTAAGAAAATGAAGAATTTGTTTCACACAAGATGTAAGTATAATTTTAAGGTATCCAATATCATTATTGATGAAGGTAGTACTGATAACCTTTTTTTAGAGGAAATAGTTAATAAATTGAAGTTAGAGAGAAGGGAGCATCTGAATCCCTACTAGATTTCTTGGTTACAAAAGGATCACAAGGCTTTGGTCAATGAACAATGTCTAGTAAAGTTAAAAACCAAAAATTATCATGATGAGGTATTGTGTGATATTATATGCCTATGAAAATTTGTCATCTTCTATTAGGGAGACCATAGAGATTTCATTATCATGAAGTACATGATAGGTATGAAAATAACTAATATTTAATAAAGGATGGAGTCCAACATAAGTTGAAGCCATTGAAGGAAACATAGGAAAAAGTATGCATTAATGCAAGGATATTTTTAGTTGATAGAAGGAAGTTTCTAGAAGTCATCAACCATGAGCATGAGAACATGTGTTTTGTTTTAATTTCAAAAGTTGATAAAGAGGGAGTAGAAGATGTACTTAGGGAATTTATAGATTTTTTAGATGAGTTTTAGGATATTGTATCTAGAATAATATGTCTGATGGATTGACACTAGTACTTGAAAGATTATTCATCAAACGGACTTGATTTCTTGAGCCATTTTCCAAATAAGGCATCCAATAGAATGAATCGAGTAGAGAGTGGAGATTTGAATAGACAAGTGAAAGAGATATTAGAAAGGGGTTTGATTCAAGAGAGTTTGAGTCCATGTATGGTATGAGAGTACTAGCACCAAAAAAATGGAGAATGGAGAATGTGTATAGAGTCTTGGAATATCAATAAGATTACTATCAAGTATAGGTTTCCCTTGCCAAGGACAAATGAAAATATGGATTTTTTGAGTGGGGATGAGTACTTCACAAAGATAGATCTAAAGAGTGGATATCAATAAATTTGTATTATAGAAAGAGATTAATGGAAAACAACTTTTAAGGCAAAGGAGGGCTTGTCTGAGTGGACCTTAGTCATGCCCTTTGGGCTAACCAATGCACTGAGCACATTTATGCAAGTCATGAATAAGGAATTGGAATAATTTTTCAATTTTTTATTATTTACTTGGATGATACTTTGATCTCCTATAAGACATTGGAAGAGCATATAATATGTATTCTTAGGTTCTTTGAGAAGTTAAGGAAATAAAAGTTGTTGATTGACCTAAATAAAAGTAGTTTTGTGAAGGAGTTAGTGTACTTAATATTTTGTCTTAGAAAGTGTGAAGGCTATCCTTGAATGGCCTAATACAAGGAGTGATACTGAGGTAAGATCTTCTTATGTTTTTCTTAGCTTTTACAAAAAAAATTATCATAAATTTCAGTAGTATATGTGGACCCCTAACTGAAACAATAAGAGGGGATAGAAAAGAGTTTAAGTGGACTACAAGAGTAGAAAAGGGTTTTGATTTATTGAAAAGAAAAGCTACAAATAAGCTTTTTTTTGGCACTCCCGGATTTTATTAAGGTATTTCAGGTAGACTAGGATGCTAGTGGCAATGCCATTGGAGCTTTTTTGAGTCAAGAAGGTAAATTCATTGCTGATTTTAGTGAGAATTTGAATGATGCAAAATAAAATATTGAGGAAGTGGAGACATTATCTTTTTCCTAAAGTGTTTTTTTTGTTTATTGATCATCAAGCTTTATAGTAGTTTAATAGCCAAGGAAAGTTGAATCAAAGGCATTTAAAATGGGTTAAAAATTTTGCAAAGTTACACTTTTGTTTTGAACCACAGAAGTGGAAAGTATAATAGGGTTGCATATTCCTTGAGTAGGAGGCAAATTTTTTTGACAAAAATGTAGATTGGAGTTGTTGGGTTCATATAAATCAAGGGTTTGTATACTTAGGATCTTGATTTTGGTGAGGCCTAGAGAGCATGCACAAAACCTATTACTCTAGATAGGACTAGATGGTTGGATTTTATAATCTAAGATTGTATGTTATTTAGAGGTAGTCAATTGTCCATTCCAAATATTTCTATGAGGGAGAATCTAATCAAAGAAATGCATAGTGGAAGATTGGCTGGAAATTTTGGTCAAGATAAAACCATTTCTCTAGTTAGTGAGCATTATTATTTTCCACAATTGCAACAAGATGTTAAGAAATTTGTGAATTTTTTTAGAATATGTCAAATGGAAAAAAAAACCCAGTAGAATATACGGCTATATCAGTCATTACCTTTACCAAAGAGGCCATGAGAGGATATTTGCATGGATTTTGTTCTTGGTTTACTAAGAAACCAAAAAGGACATGATCCCATTTTTTATGTGGTAGACACATTCTTGAAGATGACACATTTCATTCCTTGTAGAAATAATAATGAGTTTTTTCATGTGGTAGAATTATTTTCCAGGGAAGTGGTGAGACTACATGGTCTACCCAAAAGTATAGTTTCAGATTGAGACACTAAGATTGTTGGGTACTTTTAGAGGACATTGTGTAAAAAGATAAAGATAGATTTGAAGTTTATCTCAAAGTACCATCTATAAACTGAGGGAAAGACAAAAGTGGTGAATCTTATTTTGGGAAATTTGTTGATATTCTTAGTAGGATATAAACCAAAGGTGTGGTATTTGATTTTATCATAGGAAAACTCTGCATATAATAATTTTGTCAAAAAGAGCACTGGTAAATCACCATTCTATATTGTATATTGAAGTAGTCCTAGAAGTTCTTAGAAATTAAGGAAGTTGGACAAAGTAGAGATGAGTAGTGCCTAAGTTGAAGATTTGTAAAGTACTAGAATAACTTGCATGAAGTGGTGAGAAATTATATTAATAAAATGAATATTCAGTACAAGGCTAAGGAAGATCAAAAAAGGAGACATAAGGAATTTTAGATTGGAGATGAAGTCATGGTTCATTTGAGAAATGAGAGATTTCGAATGAGAACATACAATAAGTTGAAGATGAAGAATTTTGGACAATGTAAAATCCTGAAGAAGCATGATTCAATAAATTCTTATGAAGTACAATTGCCTAGTGAACTCAATATTTCACCTATGTTTAATATTTCAAATTTGACAAAGTATCATGAAGGAAGTATTGAAGATGAGATAACAAAATATAAATGTAATATTCCAGTACCTACTTCAATTACAAAGGATATAGAAGATATCTTAGATAGTTGTGTTGGCAAAAGCACAAGAAACATGAAATATGAAGAGTACCTGATCAAATTGAAAGGAAGGTATGTTTAAGATTCATTGTAGCTATCCAAGGAAGAGGTTTACTTCCTTGGTTTTCCTTTGTGCACCTATTATGTCACAAGGTCACTTCTCAAATTACATCAGGTGTCTGATGTAGGAGCATCCAAGGTGTAAGAGAAATCTTGCATCACCGAAAAATATTGTTTAGTTTGTCTATAATGGCTATCTTTGGGCAAGTTTAATATATTTAAATCGAAAGCTTACTATTTTTAGTAATATTTTTATTTGAAAACATATTGTTCCAATTTCTTCCCTAGAGGTTCATTTTGGATGTATAGCCTCCCAAAAAATTTTCATGACAAGATCAAGTCTAGTTTTGAAGATATTAAATTTTCTATTTTGGTGGGGTGGTATAAAAACTTTGAAATCAATTTTGAAGCCTTAGAGGCTCCAAATCGGGAGAAATATTTGAATAGGTAGTTCTTCACAACCTCAAGGTTTCAGATCACCTTAAGAGGTTTCTAAAAATTAGTTATAATAGCTAATTAGGTCCATGGTTCACAAGATATGGACTTCAGAAGTTTTTCCACTTTGGGAGGAAAAATAAAGTCAATTCAAAAACTCCAATGAGTGATAAAGCCCATTTGGGGTATATTATTAGAACTTTCCAATATTGGAGAAAACAATATAAATTTGGTTGACCTCAAATAAGGGGTTTATAAATTTCCATAACCTTTTAGGTCAATTCAAACTTCCCAATGTAAAGAAGAAAAATAGGGGTTATTAGGTACTTCTGATGGTACATATGGTGGCTCTAGCTTGTAGACTATTGTAATAAAAATGACCATGTTCCTGTCACATGTTATTTTCTAAATATTTTAATTTATTTTAATTGTAGATAATAGGTGGATCCTCCTATAAAGTTAGCACTGATAACTAGAGGCTCTAGGACCTATTAGACCCTATTTTTGTGATATCAAGGTCTACATGTCCATTATGATTGATCAAAACAACCTCCATTTTCTCGCCCCATTTCTTTTCACCTTCCCTAAAATCTAGGGGAAATTTGAGCTTATTTTACCAAGGAAAAGTTGAGAATCAACTTGTCCTTACAGTACAAGTCAAGAGTCATGTTTTCCTTGGGTTTTTGAGCCCAGATTTGGTCGGGGGTCTAATGGATGAGTTTTCCTCTAAGGTTTATATTTGTAGTTTTCCTTGATAAAATTTGAATCTCAGATAGAAGGAATTTAGTATAAAAGGACCTCCTCTCCCCTCATTTGAAAACAAGAAAAAAAGTGCAAGCATTCAAGAATTCAAGCAATCAAGTTGTTCAATTGAGGATTTGGATTCAATATTTCAAGGAAAGTATCCAATTCAAGATCTCCAAGTCTCCATTTCTTTAATATCCATTCAAGAAAAGACAATCTTTTCTAGTTCGTGCAAGTTTCTCTCACATAATGGCCAAGTAGAGGAACTAAAAATCAAGCAAGAAGATCCATTCTTACATTATTTTTTCTCTCTCCTTCTTCAAGTGGTTATCAAGCATAATGTTACATTCAATATATTTGAGTGGAAATAATAGATCCATGTATTTGTGAAGACATCCTTGATTCTACACTTTATTGTAAGCATGTTTCAAGAATCTTCATAGATTTGAGTGATTACTACATATGTTCATGAGGGTTTCATACAAGGTGAATCAAACATTTACCTTTTTACTTTTCATGTACTTTCCTTTATTAAATTTCAATTTAATTTTAAGGTTAATTCCTAAATAGGGGTTTGACAAAGGAAAAACCCTTTCCTCAACCTTTTCCCCATTTTGTTGTAAAAGAATAGGTTGCAAAGTCACGATCTTAGATCAGAGAAGTACGGGTGTAGACATAGGATCTTGGAAAGTTTCATCAATTTTGGCACTACTGGGAACAAGTCAAGTCTCGACTTGTCCCTGGGAACAAGTCAAAACTTGACTTGTCCTTGCACTTTTTGGCTAAAAATTATTGAGAAATTTTTTTTAGGTCTTGTTTTCCCAGATCTAGAGTTATAGTTAATTTTGATGTTTTGATGAAAATCAAATTCAGATTCAAATTTCAAATATCCTCATCTTGTTTCAAGGTACATTTATTCTCTCCTTTTTCTTGCACCTAATTTATTAGATTAGATCTGTCTTTTACACATTGTCTTATAATCCTTGCATTCCCTTTAAGAATACCAAATCCCCCTTGACATAGATCTTACATTATAATTCTTCATCCCTTTTGGTTGTGCTAATCATATTTTCCTTAAGGGTGGGTTTGTATTCTAATGTATATCCCATGGGATCTTGGTGAGTGGTCTACACTTTGGCATTTCTCACCATTTTACCACTATACATTTTGGTGAACCTGACTTATTAAATTTCCCTTCTCATTTTGGTGTTATATTTCCTTTATAGGTATGTTTTGAATGCATTTACATCATATTTTTACAATCTATGCATTTGGATATCTAGATTTGATAAGTTAGATTCTCTTTGCATGATTTCCTTGTATTCATTTATTTTCTAGATCTACTTGTTACACCTTCAAGTATATTTTTTAGTTATATCTGCTTTCTATAACAACTTTATTAGTGTACATCTCTTAAAATTGAATTAGATTTATACCTTCTCTTTCATTCTCTTGTGCATGAGTGTCATTACTTTAAGTCCTAATCATAGTATTCTGGTTAGGAGAAGTTGTAGACTTGTGGCATTCTTTGATCCCAAGTCCTCCCTCTTTCTAAGGAATCTTGATGAGACCAACTTGCATATTAATGAAATCAATCCATAGAATAGAGAATAAATTTTCCCATTCATCTCATGATGAAGATAAGACTTTAAGAGTCCCTACTTCGCAAAACCAAAAAATTTCCAATCACTTCGAGAAATTTGAACAATGGTTAAGACAAGAAAATCTTAATCTTGAGGTCATTTCCATTGTAGAAGGTTTAAGGAAACTAATTCATAATGATGAACTTTTTGTTATCATTTTTCATAGTATCTCTCATCTCATTGATACCAATGTCAAGCCTATTAGGGATTGTGCTCAAGATTTAGGTCTTATTCCACATACTACTAGTGTTGAGACCTCCATTCCTATTTCTACTTCTATTTCAAGTGTGTCTACTTATGCTTCACCTATCATGAAAAATACATTCAAAATTCAAATCCTACCCAAGTGAGAATTCCTAATCCCATTTCTCAAGTTCCATTATTCAAGTGTGGGATTTGTTTCATTGACTTCATGCATTCCTTCTTACCACAATGTTCATTTTTAATATTCAACCATTCCTTCAATTTCAAATAATGTTCCTAACATTTCCAACATATCTTCTCCTACCATCCTTTCTATGAATTCCACCATTAATAGATTGGACCAAACCGTGTCTTCCTTACAACAACAAATTGCTTCAATGACTTAAACCAAATTCAACATTCCTAATTACATGACATTTCTAGTCCTTTGTCTTTGGATTTGATTTTTGCTATCATCCCACAATATATGGAGTTTCCTCATCTTGAGACTTATAACGACAAGGGTGATCCTTTGATTCATGTCAAAAAATTTCAAACATTGTGTAGTAATTTTTCTCACGGCTATAGGTTCATGGCTAAGCTTTTCACTAGAACCTTTTGAGACAAAGAATTGCAATGGTATTTTTATTTTCATCCTTATTCTATTGATTCCTTCCAAAATCTTACTAATGCTTTCATTCATGATGCAATCAAGCATGGTGGATCCAATTAAGGATAGTCCAAACCTTATAGCCAATAGAACTACATAGTGGAATAATCAACAATGCAACACAAAGTAATTGTTTAACACTGATTTTAATTAACATGCCTAACTGTAAGGCCTTCCAGGTTAGGGCCAATTACAATTAGAAAATAATTCGGGAAGATCCGACAAGATCCAATACAATCTTAGCTAGTTTAGCTCTGAAGACAATCAGAAGTTGATAGAAACCCTAAGGTAGATCTAAACTTGAGCTCGCAAGCCTCCAAGAAATCTCCTTGTCTCCAAGTATGCAACCCCTAGCTATGCTACAAAAAACTATTAGATATCAATCTGATATGCAAGAACATACAAAAATTTTCCACAACTTTGCCAACTTCAGCTTCAGAACCTCAGATGTAAATCCCTAAGTCTTCAAGTCATGAACTTCTCTGCTCCTTCATGATCTCCTCTCATCATGATCTCCTAAAAATCTACCTAAGCACTCCTTAAATACTAATAATCAGCCACAAGTTGGCAAGATGAAACCCTTAACTCTCCCAAACAAATAATTAAATGCCAACAAGTCAGCTTAAAAATGCATACAAACATTTAATTCAGCATGTCGACCTATAACAATAGCTACCAACAATAAATTCACCAAGTTAGCACAAAAAATCACATAGAACTCCAGTTGGTAAGCCAAAACTATTGAACGATAGTGAATTAACCAAGAAAGCCAAGCATCACCGAGCACCAGTGTTGACCGAGCACCATGGGCATGACCGAGTAACACTTTCACTGAGTGCTAGAGACTACCAAGTTCCTTCAATGACTGAGCTTCCTTCAATGACCGAGACCATCGATCAAGGCTACAACTGAGTAACATTGGCCAAAATACTAACACCCCATGTAGTTTTACTGAGGACATAGAATGCCCTACCTTAACCTTGGATGCCCCTGCATTAGACACCCCAAGTTCCAAAAGATGTTCATATGTGAGAAGAACATCTTCCAGGATTCAACACATAAATCCTGAACTGGTTCTTCACATACAAGTCCTACACCTTTTCTACTTGCAAATTCTTCCACTTCAGTTTCCTCTATCTCTTCAAGTCTTTTCTTGATAATGTACAGGTTGGTTCTCCATACTAATCATTCATTTTCTCTAGATCCACAATCTCAACTCAGCTACAATACACAGGCTTCTCCTACTAAGCATTGTATCCATCAAAGACATCAGTGAAAACTTCATGTCATCCTTCTCAACAGTAAACACATTTCAGACACAGTCATAAATAGCTCTGCAATCATATTGCCAAGGTCTATCAAGAAATATATCACAACTATTCATCTTCACAATTTCACAAAGCACAAGATCCTTGTACTAGCCAATCTGAACATCAATGAAGCATTGTTCTCTAACTTCCAAAGCATGAACATCTTGTAACTAGCCAAGCCTATAAGGACAAGGATGCTTCATTCTATTCAAACCAATTTTTTGAACTAGGTCCTCGGCAAAAAGGTTATCAGTACTACCATTATCAATAATAACATCACAAAGTTTACCTTCAGTCTTACATCGGGTCTTAAACAAGTTACTCCTCTGACAAGGTTCATCCTTTGTACCGAGAAATGTTTGCCAAAGTAGCAAGTTCTCTGATTCATGTTCATTCTGAATGTTCTCATTCATCACAGTAGTTTGTCATTCAATCTTCTTCTATGTACACTCAAAAGAATGGTGTCCTTCCTCTCCACAGTTATAGAAAGTACCCTTAAAGATCACTCTACATGTCTTCATCTTTGGTTCCATAGGTTTCTATTCATCTTATGCATTAGTTGATTTATCCTTCACCAAGTGATCAATCTCTTCCTTCCCTCAGGAGTTACTAGGTTGTTTCCTCTTCAACTTATCTTCTTCCTTCAGAGCATACTGATAAGCATCTTCAATAGAATCAATCTTCAACATACCAAGCTCATCTTGAATATTAAATCTCAAACCATTCACATACCAGGATACCTTTTTCTTACCAAGCTCTCGGTGTCCAGACCAAATAGTAATTTTGTAGAACTCCTTGGTATAATCTTCAATAGAGAAATCCTTCTATTTTAGATTCTACAACTTCTTAAACAAGTCAAGCTCATAGTCAGCCAGTATGAACTTAGCTTTCAACTTAGTCACCATCAATCTCCACCGATTGATCTTTGTTTCACCTTCATCTTCTTGATCTCTTTGTAGTTCCTTCCACCAAAGAGTAGCATGTCCTTTAAAATTTGTTTGTGCTAATCTCACCCAAAGAGGATCTTCAATTTCTTCTAGCTCAAATAAATCTTCAAGTTCACCAATCTAATCAAACAGATTATTTGGCTTCAAAGTACCAGAGAAAGTAGAAACTTCCATTCGGTAATTACTAAACCAAGCAACAGATCTAGGCAACTGAGAAGTTATGTCTTCAACAGATCTATTCCTCTAGTCATCACCACTAGATCTAGCAGTTTCAAATTCTTCAGCATCTTCTTCATAGCCATCCTCAGTACCAACATTTCAAGGTATACCAACAATAGTTCTCATGATCTCAGCGACCATGTCATTCTTCATCAATTCCATCTCAGATCTGAAATTTGATTTCAATTTCTCTGTGATCTGGGATTCAACAGTATCAAAAAGATAAAAAATAACTCTCGGGTCCAATCTTCTCAGAGGTATCCTTAAAGATAAGAGAAACCCTCTACAACAAACCCTCAATGACCACCTTGTGAAATTTCCAAGTTGTAAACAAGTCAGATCT
Source organism: Chamaecyparis obtusa (assembly GCA_027943335.1). Lineage (NCBI taxonomy): Eukaryota > Viridiplantae > Streptophyta > Pinopsida > Cupressales > Cupressaceae > Chamaecyparis > Chamaecyparis obtusa. Next base: position 86,245 of record BSBK01001767.1, read on the forward strand.
CAACCTGCAATCTTGCAAACAACTAGGGCACAATTTCACAAGTTCATTACTTTGGATCTACAATCTAGATTGTGCACAATATCTTTGCCAAAAATATAAACTTTGCAAGATCAACCTTGCTAGGTCAACCTTCTACTCCAACAAGATCAAACTCTCACTCTGATACCACCTGATGCAATCAAGGATGGTGGATTTGATTAAGGATAGTCCAAACCTTGTAGCCAACATAACTACATAGTGGAATACTCAATAATGCAACACAAAGTAATTTTTTAACACTGATTTCATAAACATGCCTCGCTATAAGGCCTTCTGGGTTAGGGCCAATTACAATCAAAAAATAATTCTGCAAGATCTGACAATATCCAATACAATCTCAACTAGTTCATCTCTAAAGACAATCAGAAGTTGATGGAAACCCTAAGGCAGATCTAAACTTGAGCTTACAAGCCTCCAAGAAATATCCTTATCTCCAAGTATGTAACCCCTAGCTCTGCTATAAACAACTATCAGATATCAATCTAATCTGCAAGAACATCAAGAGCTTTTCCACAACTTTGCCAACTTCAGCTTCAGAACCTCAGATCTAACTCACTAAGTCTTCAAGTCATGAACTTCTCTACTCCTTCATGATCTCCTAAACATCTACCCAAGCACTCCTTAAATACTAATTATCAGCCACAAGTCAGAAAGATGAAACCCTTAACTCTCCCAAAAAAATAATTAAATGTCATACAAGTCATCTTACAAATGTATACAAACATTTAATTCAACATGTCAGCCTATAACAATAGCTACCAATAAATAAATGCACCAAGTCAGCTCAAAAAATCACATAGAACTCCAGTCGGTAAGATAGAACTATCGAGTGATAGTGAATTAACCGAGAAAGCCATGCATCGCCAAGCACCAATGTCGACCAAGTACCATAGGCATGACCGAGTAACACTTTCACCGAGTGCGAGAGACTACCGAGTTCCTTCAATGACCAAGCTTCCTTTAATGACCGAGACCATCGGTCAAGGCTGCAACTGAGTAACACCAGCCAAAATACTAGCACCCTATGTAGTTTCAATGAGGACACAGAATGCCCTGCCTTAACCTTGGATGCCCCTGCATCAATTCAACAATTTCAAAATAATATTAGTTCTAAAATTTTCTTTGATTGATTTAATGCATTGTAAACAAGTTGTTAAAGAAAAAGTGAGTGATTCATTGGTAGATTTAATCATGTGCATAATCATATTTCTTATCATGTACCTAATATTGATGTGAAATGCATTTTTATTTCTAATTTATAAAAAGAAATTAGAGATAAGATTCTACTTTCCAAATTCTCTTCTTTCACAAATTATGCAATGCTTCATAATTATCAACTTCAAGTGAGTCAGTTTGAGAGAACCACTCTAAGGGGTCCTATTAATAAGAGTGATACCATATCCAACAATTCCAATAAATTTTAGAAACCAAAAAACTTCATCAAAATCAACAACTCATCCAATGATGTTGATGATCAAGTGGAAGCATCATCTAAAGGTGTGGCTCCTTTGTCATCTATATGTAGGACTTCTCACAATTTTACTCAAATTTTTGAATATTTTCATAATGTGATGTTGAAGTTAATTAATGCTAATGCGTTAACTCTTCCTCTTGTCAAACTAATTGAAACATCCAAACTTCTACCCAAACAGTTTGATCACAAATATTTCTATGAATACCATCATCAACATGGCCATGATACTAAAAAGTATTTTTGCTTGAAAATTGATATTCAAGACCTTATTGATTCCAATGCTATATCCGTTGAAGGTGTTAATGATCAAGGAAATAAATCTATAACACCTCCTAATCAAAACTTTCAAATCCATACCAACCCTTTTCCATCTCACTCAATGAACACTATTTAGTCTACCCAACCTTTGTCTTCCTCTTCTGCTCAATTTATTGATTATGATGATAAATTTCATGAAAATAATTTCATATTTTTAACCTTTTTGATCAAGCCAAACCTAACATTCCATCTGATCTTTGCATTATCTTTTATCATACTAGGACAGTTAAAGCATCTGATGGTCCCCTTTACATTATTGTAAAGGTTAATGATCTTCACTATTGTGGTGTCCTTATTGAACCTACTTGCATGGTGAACATGATAAATGAAGAGCATCTTTTTAGTAGATAATTATAATGTAATTTTTATGATAAATCTAATGTTATGATCCAAACTTTGAATAGTTTCATTTATCCTTCCAATGGTTCTATTTCATTTTGTGTTGAAGTTAGTGGCAAAAATTATATGTTACCTTTATTGTGATCCCAAATTATAATTAATTTTAAGTCAAACTTGGTGTTCCTTGGCTTACCTCCATGAAATCCATTATTTCTCCTATTCATACATGTCTTAAATTTCCTCATAATAGAGAAATAATGACTATTAATCATAGTATTTATCATCCTTTAGTGTGCCTCAAGACTTATTTGACATTGATTTATTTTGTCCTTCTATGCATCAACCATCCCAAACCTCTCTTTATAATATCTTTTTCTCTTATCAGACTTACAAGATCTAAAATATTTGTGAACTTAGAAAACCCAAGGATTTTCCATCTCCTTTCCCTGGGTGTGGACTTCTTCCTACACCTCCTACACCTCCTATATATGTTTTTTTCAACCTCTGATATCTTATACACATTCTTCCCTATGTGGTCTCTTATCCTAGTGTGGTTCCTTCTTTTCTTCCTCATCAAGAAGAAATCGGTATGATGTTGATTGATCCTAAACCAAACCAATTGATGGACTACAATTGATTGAATATCTGAATGAAGTGAAGAATCAGTGATTAGAGATCATCAAGGAATGAAATGATATGTAATATTAAATTAGTCAATATGTTGTCATTGATGTAAACTAGTCTTGATGGTACTTATCATGTTAGTTACAAACATCTGAACATCTATGGAAGGAAGAAAAATATGGATATGACAGATAAGGATAAGGTAAACATTGGGTAACTTATTGATGAGTCTGAGGATTTATATTATTGACTTGAGCATGTTACATTAATCTATTATAAAGAAGAGAACTGAAATTGAACATGTCAATATGGTCGGTAATTGAAGATTTATGTATAAACTAAGTTAGCGCAGTGTATATCGACTGATAGTATTAACCGAGCTAGTTTAACTAGTTATCACCGACACATGTCTATATTGACCGAGTATGGATGAAAACATTAAATGCAAAGAATAGCCAACTAAATTTGATGAGCTAGAAATTGTTATGATTTCGAGATTAAGGATGAAGTTTTTTATGAGATCCAAGACTGACAAAATTTGGAAAAGATGTAAAGGATGAGATTGAAATGTGTCAATGACACATCTTCCGATGAAGGTTTAAGAGGCATAATGGATGAAGGAGATTAAGCGAAAAAATATTATGGCTGATATGAAAATGGTTTACTTGTCTATATAAGAGATATGAGTTTCATTATTGAAACATGCCAGAGGAAGAAGACCATAGAGATTTCATGTGAAGACTATTCATGCATGCCTAATCAGTCTGGTTATTGTAATAACTGAACTGCAGAGACAACCGAGCATCAGAGAATCATTTACCGAGTGAAAGTAAGCTGAAGAATATTGATGAAGTGAATTTGATTATTGATTAGAGGATTTTTATGGGCTTAGCATAGATCTAAATTTTTGCAATTGAGTTTTACTTGAATCAGATCATACTGTATCAGTTTAACCATTGATTTAGAAAATCTCTTAACCGAGTGGACTTAACAGTCTTATATTCTTCCATATGTCATTCAGAGAATGTACATTGGTATCTTGTTGACCCCATAGTGAATGCTGGTCAAAATTTAACTGTTAGTGTTAAATCCTCTAACCAGGTCACACTTGACAATGTGTTTTGTAACCTTTAGTAGGGTTGGCTCTTCATCAAGCTCACTTCAAAAGAGTGAATTATTTTGGGTTATCGGTCCCAGGTGGTTTTTCCCTTGACAGGTTTTCCATGTTAAATCATTGTGTTATGTGTTATTTCTGATGATTTTTTTGTTATCATACTTTACATACTGCATAATTTATTTGGTCGGTAATCACAGTTAGCTAATTACTGGTAATTGGTAAAGTGAACAGATAGATTGATATATTATATTAACGAGATGCATAATTTGTTGGAATTGTTTGATAAGGTACATCTTTGTGTTTGGGACTATAGGATAACTGATCTAACTGATTCAACCCCCCCCCTCCCCCCGCTCATTTATTCTAACAATTGGTATCAGAGAATATTGGTTTCTTGGAACAAAGTTTTAAGGACTTCAGTAGAAATATTATAAGGTGTATAAGAGGGAAGTGTCAAAGTTGAACAAAGACAAATTTTCTACATGGAAAAGTCAGATGAGACTTCACATATCTGGAATTGGAGAATATGCTATACCTTTACTAGATAATGGGTACATACAACCAACTGGTCCTTTGACTCTTGATTAATTGAGAGATCGTCATGAACACAATATTACTATGATAGAGATTGTTGCTTCTCTATTTGATGTTGAATTTGAGGATGTCAAGGATTGCACTAATGTGAAGAAAACATGGGATAAACTAACTCTAGTTTATGGTGGTGATATAAAGGTGATGAGAGCCAGAGCTAAAAGCTTGAGAGGAAGATTTGATGACATGAAAATGAAGGAAGGAGAAAATATCTCACAGTACACAAACCGAATCAAAGAGGTAGTCAATGTTATTCGAGGCGCTGGTGGTATCATTTATGAAGATATAGTGGTAAGTAAAATTTTAAGAACCTTGTTGCCTACTTATGCAATTAGAATATCTTCTATTCATGAAATGAGGTCTGCACCTAGTAGCACTCTTACTCTTGATAGTCTTGTTGGAAAATTAACAACTTTTGAGCTAAACAATTTTGATAATAGTGTGGTACCGAGTGTTGAGTCTTCTTTTATGTATTCTCTAAAGATTGGTAAATCTAGTAGTAAGCATAATATAAGGAATGAAAGTGACAATAATAATGATGATGAGCTTGATGAACTTGAAGCTCTTATGGCCCAGAGACTACATAAAGGTAAAGGTAGATATAAGGGAAAGTTACCTTTAGCTTGTTTTAATTGTAAAGAAGTTGGTCATATTGCTGCTAGATGTCCTAAAAGGAAAGATGAAGATAAAGATAGAGACCAATCTGGTGATGGAAGATATGGAAGAAGGAATAATAGAGGTTACTGACACAACAAAAGAAACAACTGAGATCACAAAGATAAGGGAAAAAAGGCATGCTATCTTGTTGAAGAAGATGACACCGACACGAACACTGATGATGATATTGAGGTAGTGTTTGTTGCAATGAAAGATGATTCTAAAGATTATGAAAGTTATGTAGAAACAACACTTATTTATAAAGTTAGTAAAAATGATACTTGGATCATTGATAGTGGCTGTACACATCACATGACTAGTGATGAAGATAAGTTTGATCATCTTGAGCATTATAATGGAGGTTCAGTGAAAATGGGAAATGACACACCTTGCATGGTTAAAGGAAAATGATCTATTCTATTGAATGATAGAATTAGATGTGATAATTCATATTGGGTAAAAGGATTGAATTACAAGTTTTTTGAGTGTAGCACAACTTAATAACTCAGGTCACTGAGTGGAATTTGAAAGCAAGAAGGTAAAGATATATGATGAAAATGGAAAGCTTGTTAAAACAGGAGGACAATCAAAAGGTAACTTGTTTTATCTTGACAATACTGAGACTTCTTGTTTACTAGTGAGAAATGAAGATGCATGGTTATGGAATAAGAGGTTATGTCATGTAAATTTTAATAACATGATTAAGATTAGTAAAAAGAGAAAAATTAGAGGATTTCCTAGTCTAACAAAACTTGATCATGTTATGTGCCATCAATGTCCAAAAGGAAAAATGACAAAATCTAGTTTTAAAAGTAAGGACTACTCATGTAAAGGAATTTTGGAGTTGGTTCACACCAAATTATGTGGTCCCATTGGAACTCAGAGCTAATATGGAGATAGATACTTTATTTTGTTTGTTGATGACTATACTAGATTGATGACAGTCATGTTCTTGAAAGAAAAATATGAGACATTCAAACTATTTAAATGGTATAAGGAAAAAGTAGAAAAAGAAACTGGAAAATAATTGAAATGCTTAAGGTCTAATAGAGGAGGTGATTTTGTTTTTGATGAATTCAATAACTTCCGTAATGAGCATGGTATAAAAAGACAAGTTTCTAAACCAAGAACACCACAGTAGAATGGAATTGCTGAAAGGAGAAATAGATCTATTGTTGATTGTGCTAGAACATTGATGATAGAAAAGAATGTTGCACAAGTATACTAGAGACAGGCAGTTAGCACAACTATATATGTCCTGAACCAAGTACAACTAAAGGAGGATAAAAACAAGACACCTTATGAGTTATGGTTTGGATACACACTGAGTGTAAGTTATTTCAGAATTTTTGGTAGCAAGTGTTATATTCTGAAAGATGATAGGAATGGAAAATTTGAATCTAAAGGTGATGAAGGATTATTCTTAGGATATTCTACTAAGAGTAAAGCTTACAAATGTCTAAATAAGGTTACTAATAAGATGATAGAGAGTACTACTATTAAAGTTGATGAGTTTTCTGATAAGAATGATGTAGAAAGCATGAAGGAGCTAGAAGAATATGGTAGGTTCACTTATGTTGAAGATCCTAAGTATCTATCGAAGTCATAGGCTAAGTCTACTAAGCATCAGGAAAGTGAAACCAAGCATCAACAAATGGAAACCAAGAATCAAGAAGAAGTCACCAAGCAAGAAAGTGTACCTGAACAAAATGATCAACAGAGGAGAGATCAAGTGCTAGCAAGATTTGTTAGAAGTTGTAAGATATAAAATATGGATGGGGTCCTAAAATAATGGTTTTCACATAAAAGAGACCCCAAATCCAATATTTTACACATACATTTGAATTGTAATGAGATGGAAAGTAAATGTAGATGATTAATATTAAAATAAAGAAATAAAGGTACTTACCTCCGAAAAAGAATCGGCTGAAAACCCTGTCACAAAGTCTTAGAAAGTGTTGCTTTGCACATCATTGTGCCGAAACTGCAAGATCTACAAAACCCAGAAATCTTTTTCTGATATGAGGTAGGTCATTCTTGACCCAAATAATGGGGCAAGGTCTTACCCCAGGGTAGGATCCTACCCCCCACAACTCCAATGGAAATTCTATTTGTGGATCCTAAAAGTTTGACAAAAAGGGTATCCAGATCTGCACTTTGATTTTCTGTCCCACACCTATACCTACAAGAAAAATGGTTTTGTTTTTTTGGATGAGGGGTTTGCCTTGGTTAAACCCCAATTTAGGAATTAACCTTGAAATTGAATTGAAATTGTAGTAGTAAACAAAGTAAATGGAATAATTCACCTTGTAGAATCAAATGTATGATGTCTCCAATCAATTGTCTTTAGATCTTCAACACCAATCTTGAATGGATCTTGAAATAGAAAGAGGCTTGAATGGATGGATGCAGAAATCTTCAACAAGAGGGCTCCATAGAGCTTGAATCCTTCAATGGATACTAATGGATCTCCTTGATGAATTGAATGCTTGAAGGCTTGAAGGCTTGATCTTCTTGCTTGAGAGTGCTTGAGCATTAAAACTTGATTGCAAAACTTGATGGAGAGATCTTACTCTTGATAATGGATTGCTTGATGAGAGATGGAAAAAATGAGAGAGGAAGGTTCCTTTTCTCCTTTTTATAGTGATCTAGGGCACAAACTTCTAGAGAGGCCACATAAAAAACAATAATTAAAGGCCCATGGCACAAAACTCTAGAGAGGTGTACATGGAGAGGAAAATTAAATTAAAGTCTTGACAAAAAACTCTAGAATGGGACCACCCTTAATATAAAAATAAAAATAATTATTTAAGAGCTATGTCACAAAATTCGAGGTAAGGCCAACCCCAAAGTTAATTTGAGCATTAGGCACAAAACTTGAGAAAGGCTAATCTCAAATAATAAATTAGGAATTCTATACAAATCTTGAGAAAGGTCCACTCCAAATATTAATTTGAGAATTTGACACTTAATTCGAGAAATAGTGGCCACGAAGAGGGAAAAGACAAGATTTTGATGAAACCCCAAAACTAGAATCTAACCCTGAGGATCCCAGACCCTGGGGTCAAGGTCAAGGTCGACCTTGACCTAGATCATGGTCAAGGTTTTCCTTGACCTAGGTCAGGGTCAAGGTCGACCTTGACCCTGAGGTCAAGAATCTCAGGTTTGCAATTCAGGATGCGAGAATTATGCCAAGAAGAAGTGGAAAATAGGGAAAAATAGGGGAAAAAGCCAGATCCAAGTCAAATACCCATTCAAAGCGTTCGACATGAACCCAAACCACTTACTCAGAGGGCTAAACATTCTTAACATGGAAGTACTTCCATTTTAGGATGATACATTAAGCCCCCACTTTAGCAAGAGTATGGACTCAATGCAAACTCTTGGTAAAGGAGATTACAAAGAAAAAGATAATCTTATTGAAATCAAAGGGAAAAAGGAAACCTCAATCCCCTAGGGACTCAAGTCTTCATTAACTCCAAGATTACAATAAGAGAGACATCACTAGAAAAAATAGAGAAAAAGGGGAGAGAGGAGTGGCTATCTCACCCAATAAGATGTGTGTATCTCACTGTGAGCCACAAAAAGGGATAGGATGCCCCACCAAAACACTTGATAGTCACCCCATAAAGTTGTGCACCTTCTGGTGGATTTTTGCATGTATGTAGTGCATCTTCTGATGGCTTTTATAATACCAATAGATCCACCTTCTTGTATCACCATGGAATATTAAATGCATGTCTCCTCAAGATTTAGCAACTTATGTGTGTTACCTTCAGAAGATTTAGCATATTTGAAATTGGAAATGTGTGTCTCTTTAGGATTTAGCAACTTATGTGCATTACCTTCTAAGGATTTAGCATGCTGTGAAACAAAAGGTTAGAACAAAAATACATAATATAGAATGAGGGAGGCCGTATATATGCCCCCCTCATTAAGATGGAAAAAACATACTATTTTGACACGTTAAGGAAATAAAATAACAAGGATAAATCCTTCTTCAATATCAAGACAATATCCATAGACAACACCCAATCCAAGCCAAGAAGGTCACATCTCCTATGAGGCTATGGAAGGGACGAATGCAAAGAGATATCATGCAAGAAGTGAAAAAGTAACCCTTGTGAGGGATAGCACAATGTTCAGCTTCCAAGGTGAGAGATTTATCAACCATGGAGACCCAATGTCAAACAAAGAAATAGGTTATGATCAAGGAGATAGATTCTCAATGTAAATCAAAATTTTGATGTATGATTGGATACCACATAATAGATAGATATTTCTTAACCAAGGAAAGAGGTGAATCTCAGAAAGATAGAGAAGAAGGAGATAACATCCTTTCCCCCCAATTGTGGGAACAAGGATGGAAGGGGACCTATTATATTGCTCACAACACTATACAAGACAATGAGCCCCCAAGGATTAGGCTAACATTGTTTACATAATGTGGAGCTCCATAATAGGAACATAAATGTTATTTAGAGAAAATAGGATTGAAATACAACTCATTGCCACGTGATATATAAATAACCTTACTATCAATGAGTTGCCTAATCTTATAATGTAAAGCTTGAAATTCATTAGTAGAGTGATCATGAAATATATGATATAAAAAAAAGGAAGAGTTTTCAAGTGTGGACTATGTTTCTTTTTGCGTTTAGGTCTAGTAATCATCTTAGCACGAAGGAGTTTTGGTAAAAGAACTTCTTGGTCAAATTCCTTCATAGGTTCATCATGTTTTGAAGTGTTATTTGAGATGTTGTTAACATTGATTTGTTGTTAAGGATTAAATCCCAATCCATAAGGATGCTCATGCCCCCCATTCTGTAAGGTCATTTGAATTCCCTATTTATGCTTACCACATCCTTGACCATTAAATCCTTGTTTAACTAGGAAATGATAACCAAGACCATAACAAGAAGCCATATCAGAAGGAGTCAATGGAACTTCAGTAGTCACTATGTCATTATTAGTAGGTTTGAGAGATTCATTGTGGGTAGAAGCAATGAAAAAGTTATCACTAAGGGGTTTATAACTAAAAACTCATTGTTCAAACTCTCTTTGTTGCTTCATAAAATCAAGATCATTAATCTTATACTCTCCAATAAAGGTAGGATTAAAATCCAAGGTTCCCCAATCATCATCAGGAAGAGCATTAGAGGAAGGAGGATTACTATTAGAAATAGGAGTAGTGTGATTTTGAATATTCAAACAAGTATTAGGCACATCATCCTCATGAAGTGTATACATCTTGTTGTTATGTATAAACTTGACTTTATGGTGAAGGGTGGAAGGAATAGCATGCATCTCATGCAACCAAGGTCTACCTAAAAGAAGGTTATAATTGACAGGTCTAGGCATAACATGAATATGTGTATTTAGGATGACCAGAACTACTTTGATAGGTAAGGTAATGATGCCTAAAGTGTTCTTAGAAATGTTATCAAAGCCATGTATAGGAACATTGTCAGGTTGAATAGTTGAAAGATCAGCTTTAGTCACTTTGAGCATGTCCATGCTACAAACATTAAGCCCAGATCCATTATCAATAAAGGTCCTACGAATGATACTTTTTATTGATATTAAAAACAACCATAAGAGCATCATATTGATTTTGAACTTCTTTAGAAGGTAAATCCTTTAGAGTAAATACAATGTTAGGAGGACCCAAGGTATCATGTATGCATTGTAAGAAGTTATTGATGTTCTCTTGATTAGGAGGTGGAGTGGGAAGAGTTGCTAGAGATTTTTGCAAGGCTTCGTAGTAGGTAGGTGAATTTTGAAGAAGCTCCCATAAATAAATCTTGGTAGGGGTATTTTGCAATTGGTTTATCAAATTATACTCCTTGCTAGAAAAATGGGCAAAGGAGGAAGAATAGGTTGAGAAGGTGGCAAAGAGGTAGAAACCACTAGATTATGTTGAAGGTTATTCCTTGTACGATAAGTGTGAGCTATATAATCTTGATCATTGAAAGACTCCATAGGTTTACCTTTGATAGTAAGGTGAGGAAAACCTTTGACAGTCAACAAGGGTTTAGGCTAAACCATGTTAATTGTCTCAACACTACAAATAGATTCACAAAAAGGAAGCAAAGAAGACATCCTAGGAGGAGATGAGTTAAGATCTTGATTCTCTATAAGATCATCACTAAGAGGGAGAGCATTAAGGGAATTCATATCATTCTCTGCTAATGTCTCATCACTAGAAGGAATCCCAAATGGAGGTAAAGCATCTATAATGTCACCCTCTTTCGCTAAAATGTCTGCATAAGGGGAGTGTGTTCTAGAAAAAGAGTTATCATCATGTGTGAATATTTCATCCATTAATAAATCACCCTCTTGTATCAAATATTTTTCATTAGGAGGAGATAAATCAATGTCTTTATCCAAGGGTTCATCCCAAAAAGTAGAATCATTCACAATGGCTTCATGAGGAAGAGAGTAATCAACATACAAATCCAAAGGTTCATCCCAAATAGGAGGATTATCATCCCTATCAATAAGGAATTTGAAAACACTTGAAAATAACTTATGCCACATGATAATGAATAAAGAAATGCATAGAAAATAGATCTAGATATATCCAAGTACATTCAAATGAAACACAATAGGGCATCTAATTCCACATGTATTTTTAAAGAAATTTTGTGATCTTTTTGGATTTTTGAAATATAAGAGTATAAAAGAAATATAATTTTGTAACCATGTAAGATCTAACACAAAATGAGAATCTAACACCAAAAAGAAAGATTTGTCTATCACGGGTTCACCAAAATGTATGATGAAGGTGAACACACAAGATAATACAAAGGGAAATCTAACACCATAAAAGAAAGAGTTGTCTATCGTGGGTTCACCAAAATGTATGATGAAGGTGAACACACAAGATAATACAAAGGGAAATATAACACAATAGGGAATCTAATTCCACAAAATAAAGGGGTAAGTGTGTCGAGTTCACGCCAGGTTCACCAAAATGTAAGACATAAAATATGGATGGGGTCCTAGAACAATGGTTTGCACATAAAAGAGACCCCAAACCCAATATTTTACACATACATTTGAATTGTAATGAGATGGAAAGTAAATGTAGATGATTAATATTGAAATGAAGAAATTAAAAGTACTTACCTCTGGAAAAGAATCCGTTGAAAACCCTGTCAAACAGTCTCAGAAACTATTGATTTTTGTGCCTTCGATTGAAACTACGAGATCTACAAAACCCAGAAATATTTTTCTGATCTGAGGTAGGTTGTCCTTGACCCAGATAGTGGTGCAAGGTCTTACCCTAGGGTAGGATCCTACTCCCCACAACTCTGATAGAAATTATGTTCGCAGATCCTGAAAGTTCGGTGAAAAGGGTATCCAGATATGCACTTTAATGTGCTTTCTCACACTTGTACCTATAAGAAAAATGGATTTTTTTGTTTGGATGGGGGTTTTTCCTTGGTCAAACCCCAATTTAGGAATTAACCTTGAAATTGAATTGAAATTTCAGTAGTAAACAAAGTAAATGGAATAATTCACCTTGTAGAATCAAATGTAGGATGTCTCTAATCAATTGTCTTTTGATCTCCAACACCAATCTTGAATGGATTTTGGAATAGGAAAAGACTTGGATGGATGGATAGAGAAATCTTCAACAAGAGGGTTCCATAGAGCTTGAATCCTTCAATGGCTACTAATGGATCTCATTGATGAATTGAATGCTTGAATGCTTGAAGGCTTGATCTTCTTGCTTGAGAGTGCTTGAGCATGAAAACTTGATTGCAAAACTTGATGGAGAGATCTTACTCTTGATAATGGATTGCTTGATATGGAGAAAATGAGAGAGGAAGGCTCCCTTTTATAGTGATCTAGGGCACAAACTTCTAGAGAGGCCACATATAAAATAATAATTAAGGGCCCATGACACAAAATTCTAGAGAGGTACACATGGAGAAGAAAATTAAATTAAAGTCTTGACACAAAACTCTAGAAGGGGACCACCCTTAATATAAAAATAAAAATAATTATTTAAGAGCCGTGTCACAAAATTCGAGGTAAGGCCAACACCAAAGTTAATTTGAGCATTAGGCACAAAACTCGAGAAAGGCTAATCTCCAATAATAAATTAGGAATCCTATAAAAATATCAAGAAAGGTCCACCTCAAATATTAATTTGAGAATTTGACACTTAATCCGAGAAATAGTGGCCCCAAAGAGGGAAAAGACAAGATTTTGATGAAACCCCGAAATTAGAATCTAACTCGGAGGATCCCGGACCCTTGGGTCAAGGTCGAGGTCAACCTTGACCTAGGTTAGGATTGAGATCATTCTTGACCTAGGTTAGGTTCAAGGTCGACCTTAACCTAAGAAGTCGACCTTGACCCTAAGGTCAAGAATCTTAGGTTTGCAATTCAGGATGTTAGAATTATGTCAGGAAGAAGTGAAAAATAGGGCAGAATAGGGGAAAAAGCCAGATCCAAGTCAAATACCCATTCAAGGCATTCGACATGAACCCAAACCACTTACTCAAAGGGCTAAACATTCTTAACATGGAAGTGCTTCCATTTTAAGATGATACAGAAGACACCATACTGAGAACCATATCAATGGAGACAAGCAAGCTGGCATGCTGACCCGAAGTAAATTTTTTATTATAGTAACAACAAAAAAGGGTGTTGACCCAATAGTACAAAAGGAAAACTTAAGGGATTAACAGAGAGTTAATCACCAAAGAGTGCAACATGCAGCATGAAGCATATAAGTCTACCACGATAAAAAATGAAGAAATAGGAAAAAAAACACCACCACATCACAAGAGTATTGATAAAGTTTAGATTTAACCAAGCTATGTGCCACGCAGGGCTGAAAACCCAAACCATAGTATAAAGCATACAAAAATAAACATAGTAAAACAAAAAGGGAGGCAAGGAACCAGCATCACTCTCCAACCTCCATCTCATAGGATCCCAAAATGCTACTTTCCAGTCCATAAGCGCTTCAACAATAGAATATTGGCCCACTCCTCATTGAGGAAACTGAAGAGCTCACGATTGCTTTTGATAGCTTCTGTATCCTCCGTAGCCTTTTCATTGAGGAGACAAAGAGTAGTGGCAGAGGTGTGCATAACCTTAAGAGGAAATTTACTCACATCTTTTAACCTCCTGTTAGTGGCTTCCAGGTCCTTAGTGAGATTCAAGACCATGTTGTCCAAGGTATCAACCTGGAACTTAATTTTTCCCATGAAGCCACTAGCAGAGTGCCCTTTGTTCTTAGTGGAGTCCTTCACATTCACCTCCTCCACATCCAGCTTAGTTTGGGTAGCTCCCTTAGGCTTAATTTCCTCCTTGACAATATCATTGCCCTGGCTCTCTTTGCTAGGGGAGCCAACAGAACCATCTTCCTGAGCAGAAACCTCCTCCCTAGACATGAGTTCTCTAATGGCTCTTTTACCTTGTTCTTTAGCAAGGTGGGTAGAGTGGCGGGTTGAAGTAGGCAGGTGCTCATAAACAAGGCCACAATCCAGGTTAATCACAATCTTTTTCTACTTCTTGGGAGGGGGTAGGGGATCATCTTTTGAGTTGAGGGAATGCTTTAGAGAGCTGGGAGTGGGCTTCATTTCAATAGACATAGGGCTAGAAGTAGGGGTCACCTCATCCTTAGACTCAGTGGGGGTGGGGATACCCTGGTTAAGGGAAACCAAGGGTGAGGCAGGATGAGAGGTGTGTGAAACTTGCAGAGGCAGAGCAGGGAAAAGGGCATGGTGAAAGTTATAAAGGCAAAGGATGAGACCCTGGTGAAGATAAACAAGGTTTTTGCCAAGGGAAATGGCTTCATTAATAGTCTTCACATTAGCTTCTAAAAAATGCAACAGAAATAAAGGAAAAGAGATTAACAACTTGTGATGGAAATGATTAAGGAAGGGGAGGTGATAGTTGTAAAATGTACCAAATCGGCCCTCTAGAGTAAAGTACTTCATCATTAGCTTACATATTTTAGGCCAAAAATCTGGGAGCTCAGTAATAGTGTAGCCACCATTTATCAGAGTGGGAGTGGGGCCATCCTTGAAGAATTGCGTGAATTCACCTGGGTCTTAGCCATCTTCTTCCACTTCCTTCCAATCATAGGCATGACCGTAGCCTACCCAATAACCTCCTCATTAACTTGCAAGGTGATGCCATTGATGGTGACTTGTCTATCATTCCAGGTCTTGGTGACCTACTTGGAAATCATCTCATCATGGCCTTGAAGGCACTCCATGAAAGGCAGAACACCTCCCTCATGACAGAAGTACATGACCATGGCATCCAAGGTGAAATCATCCTCAATCTAATTAGGTTTGATTCTTTTTCTATCCCCACCCATAATATTCCAAAAAGGTTGTCTACAAAGGAAACTAGGAACTAGAGAGAAGCCCAGGAGAAGGGAACTTTCAGCAGTTTCGACTCTTCGAAGAAAACCACAACCCAAAAAACAAACGCCAACAAGAAAGTTGGATAGGAGTTTAGAAGACATGTCTCTTAGCAAGGAGCGATTAATGCTTTGATTGTCTTGGATTTCAAAAATCTTAGCCATGAGTGCCACTGTGGTTAAAATGTGAGAAGTATACATTAATCCACACTTAATATAATAATTACCCTACAAAAATTCCATGTCATATCTTTCGCCAGCCTCCAAAAATTTATTGCCTAGAGCCCAAATGAAATAATGATTGTTTTGATAAGCCCAGTTCACAACCAGCTGCCACATCATGCAAGTCATGCCAAAATTGTGCTTAGAATTACACCCCCAATAATCCATGTGGCAGAAAAAAGAGTTCTTTAAAGTTGTCATAAGAATGCACTGGCAACCAGCCCAATCATAAGTCATCCCACCTAAGATATCTTTTTTAAACATCATAATTTTGAAAGTTAGTTTCTCTCATTTCCCACCTTAGCAGGTCCCGAGTGTTCTGGGGAAGCTAACCAATAGATCTCCAACATCTAAGTCCTTCCAACTACAGACCAGTAGCAGCCATGGTGTCAGCCACCGCATTCCCTTCCCTATAGATGTGTGTGATGGTGACTCTCTGCAAGCTATCCAACATGCCTCGGATATCTTTCAAAATGTTGTCCACTTTCCATCCAGTGTTACTAACACCCCTGGAGGCTTCAATTATGACTTTGGAGTCACCTTCTACTTCAATGTTGGTGCAGCCAATGGACACATCCATTTTCAACCCCCAGAGAAGGGCCATGCCTTCTACCTGGTTGATAGTGTGGTTTTGAAGGGGTCTAGCATAGGCCACCACTAAATAGTCATTGTGATCAGGAAAGACACCCCCAATAGCTTGTTGCAGGTTACAAACTGACCCATCAAAATTCAACTTATGCCAAGCCACACGGGGGAAAGTCCAGATAGTAGCCTTGCAAGAAACAATTTTGGTGTCATCAAATTTGGAAAATCCCTTGTCCACACCCCATTTCAAAGTAGTTTTGAGATCCCAAGTAGAGGGTGGGAAACTGGGAGCCTTCCAGTGGGTGACCAACAAGTTTTCCTGAAGCAATTTTAACCCAATTTGAAACACTACTGTGCTATTCAACTCAATATCTCTGAATATCCTATTATTGCATTCCTTCCATAGTGACCAACAAAATATAGGAAGTGCCTGGTTCCACAAGATCTTTATAAGAGGGTGATGTGAGGGAGATCACCAATTATCGAAAATATCACATATGTCTTTATTAGGAGTCCACCGGATGTCGAGGCGAGATAAAATTTTCTGCCAAACCTTAGTTGCATAATCACAGTGAATAAATAAGTGATTTATGCTTTCCTCTTCTTTCTTACATAAGAAACACCTATTGGCCAAATTAAACCCCCTCTTAGTTAGGTTTTCAAGGGTAAGAATTTTCCCATGTAGCACCATCCACCAGAAGAAGTTGACCTTAGGGATGAGTTGTGGTTGCCACACCTTTTTCCAGCAGGTAATGTCAGTAGGAGCCATAGTAAGCTGATTGTAGGCAGATTTGACAATGAAGCCACCATGGAGGGTATGACGCCAACGAAGTCTATCAGGTCTATCAAAAATGGGGATGCGGGTGGAATGGATAAGGGTAGTGAGGTTAGCAACTAGATTGATGAGGTCAGGTATGTCCCTCAAGATAGGGGTAAAATCAATCCATCTACCATTAGTAATGAAATTGGAGACCATGCTGCCCACTCCAAGAGTGAGAGAATTTCTTAATTGAGTGAAATGCATGGTAGCAAGAATACCATCAGGAAGCCAAGGATCCTCCCAAAACCTTATGTCTCTACCATTACCTAATTGCCAAAGAGTACCCTTCTCAAGAATACATCTATTTTTGATGATATTAATCTAGATTTTAAAACCTCTCGGATTCCCCTATTCCATGAAAAGCTTACAAAAATGTCCCCCATCAAGGTATTTAGCCTCCATGATTTTGCACCAATCAGCAAAACACACAACCATTTGCTAAGACAACTTGGAAAGCAAGGCTCTATTGAAGTTGTTGATTCTTCTCAATCCAAGGCCCCCCATATGTTTAGGGCTAAAAACCTTCTCCCAGCTAACTAGAGGAAATCTTCTTTTTTCTTCAGTTCCCGACCAGAGGAAGGTGTGTTGAATATTTTATGAGTTGTTAGCCATAACACCAGAAATTTTGAAAATGGAAAGGAAATAGACAGGAATTCCTTGAAGAGAAGAAACAAGATGCTGGAGCTTACTAGTGTTGCTGAGAAGTTTACCTTTCCATCCTGCCAGCTTCCTTTGAGTTCACTCAAGGATGGAATTCCAAAACTAATTCTTCACATCTTTGACAGTAAGAGGGAGCCCAAGGTAACTCGTAGGAAGTGAATCAACCTGACAGCCCAAAATTCTGAGGATCTTAGATTGGACCATCATCTCAGTGTTAAAGAAGTATATTCTTCTTTTGTGATAATTTATATGTTGTCTCAAAGTAGAAGCATAAATTTCAAGCATATGTTTCCACTCTCTAGCTTCAAGGACCAAGGAGGTACCGAAGAAGAACGTATCATCCACAAATTGCTACAGGACTTCAGGGGGAAGGTTGGAAGAAGGTTTGATTCCCTCAATTTTTGGAAGTCATGCCAAGTGCATCATGTTACGGCCCAGAACCTCTACAAGAAGAATAAAAAGATAGGGGGAAAGAGGATCCCCTTGGTGAAGACCCTTAGAAGGAGCAAATTTGGTACCCGATCTACCATTGAACAACACAAAGAATTTGACAGTTTTAGTACAGGCTTTAATCAAAGTTAAGAAGTCTTGAGAGAACCCAAAGGAAGCAAGGACCTTATAGAGGAAGCTCCAGTTAACTTTATCATAAGCTTTAGAGATGTGGAGTTTAAGAGCCCTACTAGAAGCCTTGATATGAGAGATAGAATGCAGGATTTCATGGGTAGTGATGGAAGCATCCAAAATTTGCCTCCTAGGGACAAATCCTTTTTTATTAGGATTAATAACTTTATTGAGAAGGGGTTTGATTAGGCTAACCATAATCTTAGAAAAGAATTTATACAAGGTGTTACAGAGGTTGATGGGTCTAAAATCATCCATAGTTTTGGGCTCAACACATTTAGGCACAAGGGCAATGAAAGTGTCATTGAGCTATTTAAGAATTTTCTTAGTTATGAAAAAATCCCTGGTGACATGTATCACATCATACCCAACAATGTCCTATAATTCTTAGAAGAAGGCCAGGGAAAGCCATCAGGGCCAGGGGCTTTGAAGGATTTCATGGAGAACATAGCATTACAGACCTCTTCATCAGTGACTCTAGACAATAAGGAGTTATTATTGCTGTCAGTGATCACCTTTGGCAATATAGAGGTAAGCTGGTTTTGAAGGGTTTTAGAATTACCAATATTCATGTCCACAAAGGAATTGACAAACTAGTTCGTAGCTAAATTCTCCAACAAGGTAGAGTTAGAGATCCCATTCCCCCTATCATCCTTAAGAGTGTTGACAGTGTTATGTCTCCTGTGCTTATAGGAAGAATGGTGGAAGAAGGAAGTGTTCCTATCTCCCTCTTTTAGCCACAACACTCTGGACCTTTGTTTCTAGAAAACTACCTTGTTAGCCAGAGTTGCTTTCCAATCTTTCTTGACCTCTTCCTCCTCATTGTGTAAGTCTGGTGACAAATTCTCATAAGCCATAAGCCCTTGCAAGTTTTCCAATTTCTCTTTTAGAGATTTCTTTTTATGAAAGATATCACCAAAGGTGGTCTTACTCCAACCTTTAACAGCTCCCCTAATGATCTCCAGTTTAGAAGCCACTCTAAACATAGCAGAACCCTTAACCAAACTAGACCACCATTGTTAAACCTTGTCCCTGAAGTTGGGGTGTGAAATCCACATAATTACATATCTGAAAGGGGCAGGGTAGGCATGCTTCCCATCCATCCATTTTAGTAGCAGAGGATTATGATCAGAGGTGGTTTTAGGGAGGGTAGTGAGAGAGTAGGAGGGACCAAGGTCCCAATTAGATGAAATCAAGACCCTATCAAGCCACACTTGAATTAAGTGGCTACCCTTCCTATTGTTAGTCTAGGTGAAGGGATATCCTTTAAGATCAACATCCTCAAGACCATTCAAACTGACAAAGTTGGACAGGTCCCCCATACTTTCAGTAAAATCCACTATACCCCCACATTTTTTAGATGGGTAAAGAGGAGAGTTGAAGGCCCCTGCCACCAAAAAATTTGAGCCCTGAAGGAGGCAAAAAGAGGATGAAAGCTCCTCCCAAACAACCTTTCTACCCTGGCAGGAATTAGGGGCATAAACATTATAACAATGCCAGGTAGCTATTGGAGAGGTGAAAGAAACAACAAGATGGTGGTGGGAGAAATTGAGGGCATCCCCCTGCACTCTTGAAGGGTTCCAAAGGGTAGCAATCCCCCCTGAAGCCCCAAATGCCTCAGAATAAAAGAACATGGCTCCAGGCCATAGTCACCCCACAAGAGAATTAAAGTTACCATAGGTCATTTTGACTTCTTGAATAAGGAGAATGTCAACTTTATAATCAACTATATACTGCTTAACAACAAGTTGTTTTTGCGGGTTGTTTAAACCCTGAATATTCCAGGCAAAAGCAATCATTTCTTACCTTTAGGAGTGAGGTCAAGGGTGTATTTCCTGTCTACAACAATCTCCTTTGTTGTGTTCCTGTGTCTTCTTATCCTATCTGATGGACATCTTGGCTTTGTGTCCACACCCACATCAATTTTTTTGGTCCTTGTTTTCTTTTGTTGGGTTTTCCATTCAGCATCTTCACCTTTCACAGCCTCAGGTGGCATGATTGGGGTGTTACAAACTACCTGTTGAGGATTGATATCACAGGTATTTAGGACCACTTCCATCACTAGGCTAACCACCAACATAGGTGCTACAGGTCACTCCACTATGATTCTTGTGGCTGTCAGGTCGACTTGGACTTCCGTCAACATAGTATCAAGTGAGTAGAATCCCTCCTTAGTAGAGACTCCATCTATGGATATTTCACCCTCCTCTAGCAGAATTCTCAAGGGGATCACTTCCAACATAGGGGGATCAACCTTGGTAATTGGGGTTAGTGTCATAGCAGAAACCTGGGGCTGCAGAATAGTAGCATCTATAGTCTTCAAGGGGGAGGGGGCAACAATGTCCTTAAGCTTGGGCTCAGGCAGCTTAGGAGCTTTACAATCCTTCCTAGTGTGCTCTTTAGAGTTACAATCTTGACAAAAGAGGGTTGCATTCTCATACATGATGGCCTAAGACCATTTCCCCAATTTGGATTTAAGGATAGAAAAGTTTGGGAGTGTCTTGTTAATGGGGACATTAACACAGAAGTGGGCAAAAACAAGACGAGACTTGGTGAGCGTGATCAAATCAACAACAATATAATGTCTAAAGGAGTTCCCTATTAACCTAAAGACCTCTTCATCCTAGAACTCAAGTGGGAGACCTGAAAATCGGATCCAAATAGGGGCCATCTTATTTAGGTCAGTAGAAGGGTCAAAGATGGGCTTCCATTTAGCCAGAGTGAGCAGGTGCTTACCATATAGCCAGGATCTTGCAAGGATAAGGGCAAGGTCCTCCACCACCGTGAATCTAAATAAAAAAAGACCACCCGGCATTTTAGAGATCATGTTAGAATTTGTAATCTTTCCTTGGTGTATTTATAAACCAAGGTTAGACTATTATTCTTTTCTTGTTGTAATATATTAGGATACAAGCCAAGGTATCCTAATATACTTCTTTTTTGTCTTCTTTCCACTTCATTCTATTTCGTCCTCTAGTGGAATATGTGAGGACAAATATTTATTGTAATTTGTAAATTAGATTTTTCCTCCTTATGAGGAACCTCACACTTGGCTCACACACATAATGAATGTGGCTCACATGCACATGGGAGTTACATTCAACTCCTCCTTCTCATCTCTACTTAAGAGATGCTTCTCCTCTCATTCTTTGTCATTCACTTACAACACTTCTTCTCTATTCTCTCTCTCATTCTTCTAAAATATTGTATGAGCTAAAGCTCTCTCTCTCTTTTTGGCTATTTTTCCCATTCATAATTCATGGGGTTTTTTTTACGCTTTTCCCCCTTAAAAACTTCTTGTCTCCTTTGTTGTTTATTTTTGGTGTATGCTCTAAGGATTAGTTTAATTCATGATAATCTTAGTTTTTCCTAACTCATTTGGATTAATATGTTCCTAGCTCGAATTTGATTTTCCATTTTTAACATGGTATCAGAGCAGGTTTAATCCAATTTTGAGTTCATAGGTTTAAGCGATTATCATATCTCATAGCACTCCAATTCGGGGACTCGTCTTTTTTAATTTGAGAGAGTTGTTTAATTCATTTTTAATTTGAGAGACTCTTGAGAGAGTTCTTTATTCTTTTACTAATCTTTTAGAAGAAAAAAAATCATTTTTTTTTGGTTTGGCTAGTTTACCGCCAAACCCAGTTGTCCTATTTGATTCATTTGATATTTTCAATCTTGTTAATATTATACTCTCATATCAAAATTTAATCTCTTTAGCTTCAATTCTTGCATTCTAGTTTAGTGGTGAAAATATAATAGAATATCCTTATTTTGTTATTTACTAACCTAGTTCTATCATTATTCATTATATGTCGGTTGGTATCTTTTGTTTTCAAAATTTTGTTTGGCTTTATTTAGTAGATAATAATCATTTTTGTTCTGAGCATCAGTAACCATTCTACTTCCTGTCACATTTTCTATTAATAGTTCAGTAAATTTTCTTTTTTTTAGAGCGTCAGTAGCAGTTTCATCTTCTTGTCGCATTTTTTTTGCATGCATTTCTTTATTTCTATTTTGAGCTGCTTCTTCTCTTTTCATTTTTTGGCCGGCTGTGTATGTTTATTGCACTAATTAATCCTTTGCATGCGCTACTCTTTGTTAATTTAGAAGGTTTTTTCTTTGCATGCACTATTTTTTTTTACGCTGATTTGTTATTCTTGCTCTCTCCTATTCTTCCTATAGGTGGAGTTTCCCTCAAGCTCGTTGTTTTTCATTGCATGTCCATTCTCTGCTAATTTTTTATTGCATGCATCTGTATGTTTCAATTTATTCTATTCTATATCTTCTTGCATACCTTAGATCTGTTTATAATTTTTGAATAGCACTGTAAATATTTGCATGTGCACTTTGTTTGTTTGCATGTTGTATAATTTGGCATCTGCAGTTTCAAAAGCTTTCAGGCGTCTGATTGAAGTGAAAACACCATTGTTACATACTGGTTTTTTCTTTAATCTTTGTTTTGTTATTAAACTGCTACAGGAACTTCAAAATTTTTTTTTTGATTCTCATACTGATCTGGTTTCATATTAAAGGCAGGGATCTTGTGCTACAGGAATCTTTGTTCTTTGCATGCATTGTTTAGTTTGTATAGAGGCTTGTTCTTTGTTGCATGCTATTTTTTTTTATTACTAAAATAGTTTTTCTCAGTTACTAACGTTTATAGTTTAAAGTATTTTTAAATTTTTTTTACATGCACAAGGAACCTCTATTTTGTTTTGCATGTTAGCGCTAGAGGCATTTTTTTTGCTACAGGAACCTCTGTTCTCTTGTGATCCAGTTTGCATGTTAGCACTACAGGAAGCAGTTTTGCTACAGGAACCTCTGTTCTGTCGTGATCCAGTTTGCATGTTAGCACTACAGGAAGCTATTTTGCTATAGGAACCTCTGTTCTACCATGATCCAGTTTGCATGTTAGCACTACAGGAAGCTTTTTTGCTACAGAACCTC
The DNA here is from genome assembly GCA_027943335.1 of Chamaecyparis obtusa. Taxonomy (NCBI): domain Eukaryota; kingdom Viridiplantae; phylum Streptophyta; class Pinopsida; order Cupressales; family Cupressaceae; genus Chamaecyparis; species Chamaecyparis obtusa. Next base: position 109,660 of record BSBK01001767.1, read on the forward strand.
TGTTCTGCCATGATCCAGTTTGCATGTTAGCACTACAGGAAGCTGTTTTGCTATAGGAACCTTTGTTCTACCGTGATCTAGTTTGCATGTTAGCACTTCAGGAAGCTTCTTTGCTACAGGAACCTAAGTTTTTTTTAAGGGTTTTTGGTTAGATTCAATTCATTTTTTTAGCTAACATTTCTTTGCAGGTTTATTATTTTTTTAGTATTTTATTTTGTGCTAACGTTTTCTTGTAGGATTATTGTGTGATCCTCTTAGTTCCTATCATTTGTGTCTTTTCTCTTATTCTCATTAGCTTCAACTCGTATTTTTAACATAAGTTATTAATTATAGTTGTTTAGATTCATATAAGCTTTCTAATCCTTTTTCTTGCAGGTTGTAACATTTTGTTAATAATTTCTTTATTATTTTTTATATAATTTTATTATCTTCCTATTGCCTTTTTGGTTTCATCATGTCTATATCAATGCCAAAATTTAAACTCACTCTTTCAAATTATTTTGTTTGGCGGACTCACATGACCGCTATTTTAAAAAATGAAAACCTCTTTGATGTTGTGTTTTCTCCTAATGAGAAACTGACTTCCACCACTCCTCAGGCTGACCAGGATTCCTGGCAGTCGAAAGATGATGAAGCATTTGGCCTAATTGGCCTCTCACTTCATCCAAATTTATATCATCTTCTCTCAAACTACACTACAACTCATCAAGCTTGGTATGCCTTAGAAACCAAATTTCAAACCTTCTCAACAACTGTTCCCAATGGTAACCTTTATGATGTTTCTAATTTGAATAATAATCTTATTCCTACTTTTTTAGCTGATACTTATTGCTGTCTAGTTCAAGGAAGTGGTAATGTTTCTATTCCAAATGATGTGCTTTATGCTCCTATTTTGCAAGATAACAACATCTCTGGTTCTGCTCCTCACATTAACGATAATATTGATACTCTTCAAAAGGATAATTATGAGCATAATAACCTGTTTAGTGCTGATGATGTTGGTAATAATCTATTTTACCCTCTTATTGATGATATGCTTGACCAAGAAGATGAAATTATCTCTAACTTTCTTAATGTTACTTTACCTTCTGTTGATTATTCTATTACAAATATGGTTATTAATCAAGATGAAATTTATGATGAAGGTACCAATCCTATGATTATTATGGAGGTTAATGATAATAATGATGATACTTATACTAGCTCTCTTCCTGATATTTCATATATTGATGAATATATTACAGATTTGTTTTATGCAACTAGAGATTGTATTCCTGATTCTACGACTCATGATTCACATTATGATGAATACATCACAAATTTATTTTATGAACCTGAAGATTATTTTTATAATTCTATGAACCATGATTCTCAATATGATTTTTTCAAGAGTGTTACTGATTCATCACTAGGTGATCCCAATGATGGGCACTCTACTAGTGGTTTTTGCCTTTTTGCAGGCTCAAATATTGATTTTGTTCCTATATGCTCTAAATTAGATCATGACTTTTGTGACACTCAAATGATTCTTATGGAGGACCAACCTCCTTCTCTAAACTCTAAGCTTATTAATGATATTATTGTTGGTGATTGTGCTTATACATCTAGTAATAAATCTATTTGGTTTACAAAACCTCTTTATGATGAATTAACATTTAATGATTCACATTCAGATTTTACTGATTCATTTTTAGGAGGAAATCCCAATCATGGGAGATCCCCTCATTATTCTCATTTTGTTGAAAATTCAAGTGATCCTTCTTGGATAAACAATGAAGAATCTCAAAGTTTACCTACAGATTTGGGCCTATATCCACAAACATTTACACTCTTGCATTACAACAATCAAAGGAACCCTATTTCAAGATCCAAGCACTTATCATTGCACCATCACCTTATATCAACACAAAGTGAAGAAAATTCAACTTTCCTCCTCTACTACAAGAAGGACAATCCAGTTGCAGATTTTTGTAATTACCCCAAGTAAAGATTAAAGGGGGGTGTTAGAATTTGTAATCTTTCCTTGGTGTATTTATAAACCAAGGTTAGACTATTATTCTTTTCTTGTTGTAATATATTAGGATACAAGCCAAGGTATCCTAATATACTTCTTTTTTGTCTTCTTTCCACTTCATTCTATTTCGTCCTCTAGTGGAATATGTGAGGACAAATATTTATTGTAATTTGTAAATTAGATTTTTCCTCCTTATGAGGAACCTCACACTTGGCTCACACACATTATGAATGTAGCTCACATGCACATGGGAGTTACATTCAACTCCTCCTTCTCATCTCTACTTAAGAGATGCTTCTCCTCTCATTCTTTGTCATTCACTTACAACACTTCTTCTCTATTCTCTCTCTCATTCTTCTAAAATATTGTATGAGCTAAAGCTCTCTCTCTCTCTTTGGCTATTTTTCCCATTCATAATTCACGGGGGTTTTTTCTATGCTTTTCCCCCTTAAAAACTTCTTGTCTCCTTTGTTGTTTATTTTTGGTGTATGCTCTAAGGATTAGTTTAATTCATGATAATCTTCCTTTTTCCTAACTCATTTGGATTAATATGTTCCTAGCTCGAATTTGATTTTCCATTTTTAACAGATTGCCACACTACCCTTTAGCTTCCAGTTGCCTCCAACCCATTTTCTCACCATATCTATGGTGGGTCTAAAATCAAAAAAGCATCCAACCAAGGCTTGATGGAATTCCACCATAGCTCTATCAACAATGGAATCGGGAAGGAGGATTTATGTGCCTTCATCAGTATTGCTAGTTACATAATAGAGAGAATCCACCTCAACATTTTGGGACCCCACAAGTGCACCTTTCCGGTCTAGCTTGGGCCCAGAGGTGAGCAGAGAATCCAAGGCCTCCATCCGTGGAATAGCTACAGAGTCAGATAGGGGTTGAACATGTGGTGACAATGGAGGGTCACCCAGAGGAGGGGAAGGGGGAGAAGGTTCCTCCCTAGAAGCTTCCTCCATGCAAAGGAAATTTGAATTTCAAAACCGCACCCAAGTTGCAGAGCTCACCGTTTGAGCCAAATAAAATCCAAGGTATTTGTTAGTATGACCTGAAGTAAGTTAAGACATAACACATGCTTAGTTTGTGAGTTTGAACTGAAGAATGTTATGGATTCACTTGAAAATGAGGAATAGATAAATGATATGAATGAGGAGATTGAACAAATTGAAAAGAATAAGATATGGACTTTAGTGCCTAGACCGAAAGATAAGGATGTTATTGGTACTAAGTAGATTTTCAGGAATAAGTTGAATGAGAATGGAGAAGTTACAAGGAATAAGGCAAGACTTGTTTGCAAGGGATATGCACAAGAAGAGGGTATTGATTATGGTGAAACATTTGCACCTATTGTTAGACTAGAAGGAGCTCAAATATTGCTTTCCTATGCTGTACATAAGGGATTTAAGGTATATCAAATTGATGTGAAATCAACATTTCTGAATGGAATACTTGAGGAGGAGGTCTACATAAAACAACCTGAAGGGTTTGTTGATCTGAATCAGAAAAACATGGTATGTAGAATGCACAAAGCTTTATATGGACTAAAGAAAGCACTGAGGGCATGGTATGAAAGATTACATGCTTATCTTATAAGTATTGGCTTTGTAAAAACTAGTGAAAATAGTAATATGTACATGAAAGGAGATTCTGATGATAAGATTTTGATTGCTGCAATATTTGTTGATGATATAATCTTTGTTGGACAAGATCAATTTTTCAAATCTTTTATTGAAGAAATGAGAAAGGAATTTGAGATGTCTATGTTTGGAGGGATTAAATTCTTTCTAGGTTTGCAGATTATATAACAGAAAGATGGGATTTTCATCACTCAATCAAAATACATTAAAAAGGTATTGAAAACTTTTGGCATGGAAGATGCTAAACCTGTGAGAACACCAATGGTAGCTGGTTGTAAATTGACAAAGGATGATGAATCTATCAAGGTAAATTAGACTTTGTACCAATCCATGATTGGTAAACTGATGTATGTTGTACATAGTAGGCCTGATATTGCACATGCAGTAGGGATTGTGGCAAGATTTTCTACCAATCCTAAAGATTCACATATGGTTGTTGTAAAGAGAATCTTGAGATACCTGAAGAAAATAGAGGATTATGGATTATGGTACACATTGGAAGGGAAATTTGAACTGAAAGTCTACACCAATGCAGATTGGGCTCGAAACATAGATGACCAGAAGAGCGCAACTAGTGGAGCATTATTTTAGGGGAAAAGCTTGTGACTTGGATTAGCAAGAAACAAGCATGCATTTCTTAGTTCACAGCTAAAGTAGAGTATGTTGTTGCTGCTGCAAATTGTTCAAATATAGCTTGGATCAAACAATTGTTGGAAGGAATGAATGAGGTAATCACTAACCTTGTGATTATATATTGTGACAAAACCAATACTATTAATATTTCTAAGAATCCTATAATGCATTCGAAGATAAAGCATATATATATTAAGTATCACTATTTGAGAGAACAAGTTCAAGAGAAGCAAGTACAACTAGAATTTGTTACATCTAAGGAACAACTTGCTAACATCTTTACTAAACCATTATCAAAGGACCCATTTGAATATTTGAAAACTAGACTTAGGGTCCGTCCCCTGTCTACCAGTCACTAAGGTGAACTGGAGGTTGTATCAACTTACACTTATCAAAAGATTATTTGTGTTGATACACATAGCTCACACTTTGGATTTTTTGTCTAAGGTTGTGAAAGATTATAGAAGCTGGAACATAAATTTGTTTATCTGTACACTAAAGGTACATGATATGAACCACACAATAGAGAAGTATTTGGTTGCTACAGAGCTATTTGTATTTTCTTTGGCATTATTGTCAAAGGGAGAGAGAATGAATATGGAAAATCAGTTACTGAGAACACACAAAAAGGGAGAGACTTGAATATTTGTTGCTGAGAAAGAAGAAGGGAATCTAAGAGCTGAAAAGATCAAAACTATAGGGAGAGTCTACACTTGTAATGTTGTTATGTTTTGTAGTGATTAAACATATTAAATATGATCTTATCGAGCTACAATATTTTTTCTTGCATAGTTGTAGAATACATGTTTGGTATGTGTTTGGAATATTTTCATATTGCTTGTGTTTCCATCAATGCCAAAGGGAGAGATTGATGAACTAAAACTGATTGAATACCTAAATGAACTAAAGAATCAGTGATTAGAGATTACCAAGGACTGAAATGATAAGTAAGATGATTAAATCAATCAATATGTTGTCATTAATGTCAGCTAGTCTTGACAGTACTTATCATGTTAGTTACAAACATCTGAACATCTGTGGAAGGAAGAAAAGATGAAGAGTTGAGATATCTACATGAAGAAAAAGATGGATATGATAGATACGGATAAGGTAAGCATTGGGTAACTTATTGATGAGTCTATGGCTTTATATTGTTGACTTGAGCATGTTACATTAATCTGTTATGAATAAGAGAACTGAAATTGAACATGTCAATATGGTCGGTAATTGAAGATTTTTGTATACACCAAGCTAGTGCAATGTATACCGACTGACAGAATTAACTGAGCTAGTTTAACTAGTTATCACCAACGCATTTCTATATTGACCAAGTATGGAGGAAAAAATTAAATGCATAGAATAGCTGATTAAATTTGATGAGCTGGAAATTGTTATGATTCTGAGATTAAGGATTAAATTTTTTATGAGATCCACGACTGAAAAAATTTGGAAAAGATCTAAAGGATGAGATTGAAATGTGTTAATGACACATCTTCCAATGAAGGTTTAAGAGGCAAAATAGATGAAGGATATTAAGCAGAAAAATCTAATGGCTAATATGAAAACAGTTTACTTGTCTATATAAGAGATATGAGTTTCATTATTGAAACATGTCAAAGGAAGAAGATTGCAAATATTTCATGTGAAGACTATTCATGCATGCTTGATTAGACTGGTTATTGTAAGAACCGAACTGCAAAGATAGTTGAGCGTCAGAATCATTTACCAAGTGAAAGTAAGTTGAAGAATATTAATGAAGTGAATTTTATTATTGATCAGAGGATTTGTATGGGCTTAGCATAGATTTGAATATCTGCAATTGATTTTTATTTGAATCAAATCATACTATATTAGTTTAACCATTGATTCATAAAATTTCTTAACTGAGTGGACTTAATAGTCTTATATTTTGTCCTATGTCATTGAGAGAATGTAGATTGTTATCTTGTTTACCCCATAGTGAATATTGGTCAAAAGTTAATTGTTAGTGTTAAATCCTCTAATCAGGTCACACTTGATAGTGTATTTTGTAACCTTTAATAGGGTTGGCTCTTCACCGAGCTCACTTTATAAGAGTGAATTATTTTGGGTTACCGGTCCCAGGTGGTTTTTACCTTAATAGGGTTTCCATGTTAAATCATTGTGTTATGTGTTATTTGTGATGATTGTTTTGTTATCATACTTTACATACTACATAATTTATTTGGTTGATAATCACAGTTAGCTAATTACTGGTAATCAATAAAGTGAACAGACAAATTGATATTTTATGTTACCAAGCTACATAATTTGTTGGAATTGTTTGATAGGGTACATCTTTGTATTTGGGACTATAGGATAATTGATCTAATTGATTCACCCCCCCCTCTCAATTATTCTAACTCCAATTACAAGAAAAACCAAACATAACCATTATGCTCATGATATTCATTATAAACATCACAATAGATCCCTCTAGCATGCTTCCCAAAAAAATGATTCACATCATACACCTACTTTAATGATTTTATTCCCTTTGATCAACCCATGCTTGAGCCAAAGGAGGAAGTTAGCTTGAAAAAGATGAAATTGAGAAAACATAATAATTCTATCCATATCTTATATTCTATTACAATTAATTTGGATAAAGAAGATACTCTTGATGATGATGATTTTGATGCTAATAATTCTTATTCATACTACTGATTTTGATGATATGTTTAATCTTATTGATCTTGATCATGATTTGCTAGCTATGTTTTCACTACAATTATTTATCCCTCCTAGTGACAAATAAAGTAACCTATCTTCACAACATGATCATTGTTTGGAACTAGCCATTGTTTCATTTTTCATTCTTGATGTTTCTCCTCTTGCAAGTTTCTCACCTCCCCTAAACAATACAAACTGAGATAGGGGGGAGGGGGAGGGGTGGCATGAGATACACTTGACAAGATCCTCTTGTGTAGTGGATTTTATGTGTTTTCCTATTGTAATGTGCTTCTCATGTGATGTCCTAACTATTATTATTTTTTTATTTCTTTAAGTCACCATTTTTTCTCTATTGGTACAAGGTGATAAAGGAATCAAAATATTGTAACATTCCTCTATTTTTCTCTCACTTCTGAACTATAAGTTGTTACATGTTATGTCATGCATGTGTCATTATTTGTAAATGTCTCTTTGGGTTGTCTGATTAGGGATGAAGAAAAATAGTATATACCTATTCTTTTTGGTACCCATAATGTCAGCCCAAAAAAACCATTATTCATAACTCTTACATGTCATTAGTCCATTTTTATTTTATTTCTACTACCTTTAAGGGATGATGATAGTTCATTTTGATATAATATGTCATATATTATCATAAGATCATATTGTGACTCTCAAGTTGGTAGATTCCTTCCATGGTCTCTTTATTCATGTGATTATTTCTCTTGATTTTTCATTTCTTTAGGTCATCTCGTAGTGGAAATATTTCTTGATGGTGCTTGTATGCTTCATTAAAGCTATTGCTCCCATTAAGGCATTCATAATCACATTAATGTGGAGGAGTATACTTCTCTCTATGCTTCACATTTTACATACATATACATAATGATTTCATGAAATCTCTCATGTGGATGACCATGGAGACAATGCTTTCCTTGTGTTTATCCTTTTGGAAACAACCTTTCCTTAAGGAATTATCATTCTTATTTTATCTCTAAGGAGGAAATGATTTCCATAGGCTTGATCACTCTTTCCTTTGGTCTCTAAGGAGATAATGATTTCCTTAAGCTTGATCATTCCTTTTTTGGACCCCTTAATGGAGACACTACCTTCCTTAAGACCTTATCCTTTTTCACTACTCTTTTACACATGACTCTTTTAGCCCTTTTTACAACATAAAAATCTGCAAGTAGTAAATGACAAAATCTTCTTTCCTTCAACAAAACCAACAAACTCTTCAAATAAAAATCTGCAAAAAGGAACCACTTGACCATGGAGGCTCACCTCCCAACCTAGACCATTACATGGCCACCCCCGAGCTTGGTAAAACAAAGATGGATGAGGGATTACATATATGCTTCAACCACACATACACATGAAAAACAACAAGTACATAAACACATAAAATTCCCAACCAAAGGATATTCATACAATGGATCACCTTGGACCCATAAAAGGGGTGAAGATGGAAATTACCCAAGTAGGAGAAGTCATTCAAAAGTAAAATGATGTCTTCAACAAGGCCCAAAATCCAAAACCATTTCCTTCAAAATGCCATAACAAAAAGTACCAACCCTTCCATTTCCTTTCACAAAATATAACGCTTCCATTTCCTTTCACAAAATACAACCCTTATGACCTTGAAATAAGCATACAACATGAATGACAATATGGAGCCCATACATCCATGACTCATCCTCTTCCTCCTTGATGAAGGATTCTACACTAAATGGGGATTCCCAACTTAAGCCCTTCACCCATCAAGGCTCTCTTCCCTCCCAAAGGTGAGTTTGTCCTTGCACACCCCAATAAAAATAAAAAATATAACAAAACCAAAAAATATACACATAACAAGAAGCTATGAAAGTAAGCATGAAGCTTCACAAAACCATTACAATAACATAACAAAGAAATCTGCATTTTACATAGAAGAAAAATAAAGTCTTCCATGACAAGGAAACCAACCTTACTAGCTTCCTTTCCTACAAGCCTTCCTTTCTTGCTAAGTCCACCAAAACTTGCTAATTCCACTAGATGACTCCAAAATTGGAGAGTGGGAAAACAACCTACCAAATTACTCTCCATCCCACTAAAAATAAAAACCCTACCTAACCTCAAAGATGATTGGGCACACTATCCAAGGGTTCTCTCTCCAACAAGAGGGAAATTCAAAATTGAAAAGAGAGGAAGACATGGTACACTTCCCAAATTTGTCACCTTTCAAAAATGCATCTTAGAAGAGGCAAAAATGGTCTAAAATCATCCTATTGGTCAAAATTTGACCCCAACCCAAATTACACCTATTAGGATATCTTATTTTAACCCTAACTAACCCTTTGGGTTAATTTTAACCCCTCAAAAGTCCACTAAGAGTTTACTGACAAAAATTTAAAATATAATTCCCTCCCATGGCTCAACAACCAAGATACCTAACCTTGGGATTCTACAAGATGACTAAAAGGTGGAAGACAACTAATATACAATGCACTTAGCCATGCCAAATTACAAAACATGTGTCAATTGACACCACATAAAGTTACAACACATCACTACACACATGGCATGCCTAGTAGACATTAAATTAAAAATAAAAATAAACACAATTAAATAATGAAATCAAACATTACTTTACAACATTATACATAAAAATGAGGTTATTTCTCCCTTTGGAGATAACCTTAGCTTTACAAGATTTTCACATGCATCCATCTTTAATTTCTCCTTATTTAATCCATGGTCATTTCCTTCACACTAGATAAAATATTAGTCACTCATGATATGTCAAATAACATATACATATAAAATACATCATAACAATTACACTCAAACACATCATATAATCCAACTGCATTCCACACTATTCCACAAGAAATTCACGTAATCTCAATAAAATATTTCTCAATTTCAAAACAAGTTAGTTTAGAACACATTAATATATCAATTAACCTAGCTTATTAACCATGATCATCTCACATAAAATCTACTTGCATCCACATGAATCTAAATCATAATATTCTAAATTAAATAATTTATCAAATACCATAATCATCAAGACCTGAAAATCAAAGCATGGAAATACCTCCTAAATCATCATAAAATCTAACTACATTTCACAACATCATATAAAATTCACTTTTCAAAAGAACACATTTACTCAAAATCTATTAAATTTCAATATCATGATATTCAGAAAACACACATCTATCACAAACAACCTAAATCATTTACGTACAACATTTCAACTGATTCACATTTCTCGCATCAATATAACATCAAAGAGTAATACTCAAAATTTCCTTCACCATGAAATCACTAGAAATATAATATTCACAAGAATAAAAAAAATTCTTTCATAATCAAGATAATATTAACATTTCAATTGATTTCATAATCACTTTGAATTACATTTCTTGAATCAATAATCAAAGCATAATACCCATAAATGTATTTCTTAACATCAAGACCTAAAATTAACTTCCTATTAATTCACATCTCAACCTAATATAAATTCAAATGGTAATTTTTATAAACATTCATGTCCAATTGTAACATTTTAATATTCCTTAAGGGTACATTCTACCTACTCAATTCACGACTCTAAACAAATTCCCTACTACATTTTCTATTATAAATTACATACACAAGGAAAACATCATTTATTTCATTAGAATTTACATCTCAATGCATTATAATTTAAATTATCCAATTCCCCTTCAAACCCCTCAAAAAATGCACTTAATTTCTCTATAGTAAGAAAATTAGTTGAATTCATTTAGCCCTTAAGAAAACATAGTGCATCCTAGAAACATTGACATGAGTATATAAGAAACATGAAAAAGGGTACTTCATAAAATAGTGGTCAAGCCTCTATCCATCAGAATACAAATCTATAATGCATCAACATAGCTTATCTAATTGTTGAGTCCATGATGCAGAAGATGAAATACAATGATAGGACCAGGGTAGGGTCCCTTAATACACCCATCATGACCCCAAAGATAACCTCATGATGAACATAAGGAAAAGTTGGGTAAGGTGCATCTCACAATGCCATCAAATCATAATGTGAATACCAATCACTGCATTTACATGACCAACTCATCTGTAACTCTAAGGGTCACAAAAATGTGATTCAAGACCACATCCTACATCTCCAAGTTCACACAGAAAATCAAAAGCATGCTCCAAAATAATCCTCCTGGCAGACTCAACCTCACATAGGACCAACATGACCTTACCCTTTGAGTGTGACAGTCAAAACCAAACCATTAGGATGTTCATGCAAGGAGGAAAAAGAGGGAGGCATTACATCATCCCCCCTAAGGACTAGGCCTACTCCTAGAAGCCGACAAGACAATATGGATAAGATGCTACTCAAGCATGGACCAAATGTACTAGGAAACAAGATTACTTACCAGACCCTCCAAACATAACAATTTTGATCAATCAATTTGACAAATGAAAAAGGGAGTCATTCTACACAAGGGGGCATCAACAAAACTCACAAAGCCCTATGATTGCGGGACTAATATAAAAAGGAAAATATATCTACACAATGCCTTCACCATAAATGGTGTAAATCTACTAAAAATATCCAAGGTCACGAGGGTCCAAAAGCTAACACTATCCCCCAAGCTATCCCTAAGGTCGATGTACCAAGAGCTTTCAAGACATAACTCAGGAACAAGGTACAAAACATCTTACCAAAGTTGCACTCTTCTGAGGACTACAACATCCCACTTTAGTGTACCAATGGATACAACTCACTTGTTTTCCTCACTCAAGAAAGAACACTCCCAAAATAGGGACCCAATAGTGCACTCTTTCCGTGAATAGGGATAAATAGAGTACCTTAAAAGAATTCCAAAAGTAGGATTGTTATGCTTCCATAATGACAAGCTGACAATTACCCTTGTGGAATAGGGTCGCATACCCCCATAGTACCTTAATCCTACTATAAGGAGGAAAAAGAGTCATGTTAAGGGAATGACCTCAAACAATCATCCTAAAACCCCCAGCTTTTGATGAAAGATAAGCCTAAGGCTCTATTGCTTTCAAGCCAAGCCTAGGATTACCTCCAAAAAAGTCATCCTCTAGAGGTCCCTCAATAAATAGCATGGAGCCCTCACAAAGGGAACAATTTATTGATAGGATAGCATAATAAAAAAAACATTTCCTAAAGAGTGTTACCCACCAAATCTAGGAACATCAAGTCCCACCACATGGATTGAATCTCCAAAGTGGTCTAAGTCACACCTAAAAATCCATCAAGCCATGCTAAGAAGAGGACCTCTCCAAGCTTCCAAAACACATTCAAGGGGTCTAGGAGGATTCTCAAAGAATACATACTAGATTGATCACAGAAAAGAAAGGTTCATATACCCTCATGAAAGTCGTAAAAGGACTTAAACCCAAGTGGAATTACCTTACTAATTTGTATCATCTCCAAATGAGGTCTTCTCAACCTCCAACTATTGGTTAGTGTCACAATCCAACTATAGCCTTCCTTGGTATGGTCTTCACCAATATCAGTTTACAAACAAGAAATAGCTCTCGCACAAGGAAAACTTCTAATCCAAACTACTAGATAACCACAATTTCTCAGCATGCTCCTACTAAGCTACTGACCTGTCCCATATCTATACTTAATATAAAGGTGCATCTTAGTGTTTCCTTCCTGGTGTTTCCCCCTTTTTGTACAAAATGCCAAAGATCCTCAATAAACTAGGTAGAGTCATAAACATAAGACTGGCCAAAAAGTTTAAAAACATTTGCAATAGTCACCAAGAACCAATAGGAAGGTAATTCCTAATGAGGTATCTATTTATTTCAATAGTAAATTCAAGAAAATATGAGGTCACTACAACAATAAAGGAAGTGTTTCATAAATCATATAAAGATAGATTAGTGACTATTTCCAGACATAAAAAATAACCAAAATATGCTAGTCCACACAACATGAGGAAAGTCCTCTATGAAAGATAGATGAGATTAAGGGAAAAAAATAAATCAAGCAGTCATCCACAAAACATTACAATAGAAGTCAATCATGTAAGAGGGAGGAATCGCCACAAGAAACTGAGTGTGCCACTTCACAATCAACCTTTGAGATCATAACCACCACATATGGTTCACGGTTGCAAGCATTACTATAATACTGATATCTACAACAATATCCTATTCCTTACAATCTTCTCTTCCACCTTGATGTAGAAACCTTTTTAATGAGGTAAAAGAAGCTAGAAGAATGCCTTCAACCACCTCACACAAAAGAAGAGAAAAGTACTCAAAATTGAAACATGAACCTCGAACTCTAGTAACAGGTTCTCTAAGTTCTCTATGAAAATGTTAGAATTCCCCATGAGGTTCTTCCCAAAACTAGGATCTGCACAACTTACATTACAATACTAGAATAGATTTTTGCGTAAGACATCATTCAAAGGTGTGGTGGAAATCCCCACACTACACAATGATAGATAAATTCTTCTACACAAAAGGCATCATAGAACAAGTGGAGGGGTAAAAGTATTGTTCACTAGATCTTAATGGTTCCACAAAAATGAATAAATCAATAAGATACTGCACCTCCACAACAATGATATACCTTTCCTCAATTGATCAAGACAACCATGAATAAGTCATATCGAAGATCTTCCTTTCTCTCTCTCAAGCCATGACCCCAAGGCCCTAATCACAAAAAACTAAACACATACTCATGGTGCCATAATGATATAAATAAAAAAATGCACCACATGATATAGGGAGAATGCTAACAGGTTCTCATACCAAGCATGGACACCGATCTGTTGTTTTGACCGCACATGGTCATGCTAGAAAGTGAACTACTAAAGGCTACCAAGAGCATCGAAGAACTCAAACAACATACACCAACCACCATACCATGCCTTTTGGCATCACTACGTCCATCGCAAAGCCTACCACACTACGAACCACAAGAGGGTTGCTAGAACTCAACTAAAGCAGTCCTGAACATCCTAGGAAGCGTTCCTTCCCAAACCACAAGTTACTTGGGTTAGTTTTCTCAAAAATCCTCAAGTTGCAACACAAGGGAACTGAAGCTATAGGTCTACTACAAGCCAACAATACTTTTAGCATGAGAGAAGACATCATTGAGATTGTAGAGAAAGTGCATGGAATCGGTCAAGTACCTACCTCTGAGGTAGTTACTATATGCACCCTAAAATGGTCACCTAGACTTTGGGCCCCCATTCAACAATTTATCAAATCCCTGAATCAATATTTTCAAAAATCAACATTTTATCAATTATATCAATTTCCTTGATCAAATCCTATTTTATCATTTTCGATTATTTGCCTTGGGCTAACCATTTTATCCTAAAGTTTTTATTTATTTAAAAGGAATATTTCCTCCCCTTTTAATAAATAAAAAAACCCCCACTTTTCCTCTTATCCTAAGTTGCACAAATAAAACATTATTCCTATTTTATAAAAAGAAGAAAAGCACTTTTTGTCTTATATGGACACAAAAGTCAACTCTTATTTTCTCATTGGAGGATATTTTTGCACATGGATTGCTCCTCTTTCAAGCTCCACCCTTGATTAAATCTTTTGCCTCTTAATCTCCATGGTCCATTCCTTTTCAATTCCTTTAAAAGGAGAGCTCTCTTCCTCATTTGTATATCAATCTTTTTATGCTAATGTTATGCTGCAGGTTTTCTAGGTCACTTTGGAGCTTTTGAAGATTTGGAACATTCTTGGCTTTTGCATCTACATGTTATTCTAGTTTCATTTCTTGCATTCTAGTTTCATTTGTCATGGCATTCATAGCTTCATATTTAGCTTAGTTTCCTTTATGCTTTAGATTACTTCATCTAGCTTAACTAGGAGGCTTTGTAATACTTGTTCTCTCATTTTCATAACATAGCTTGCATATTTCCTTTCATAGCTTAGCTTGCATAGCTTTCATTTTAATTCATAGTATAGCTTTGCATTAGATTTAATTTTGATTCTTGAAGATATTGGCATTCTTGCCCTTGTCTTCATTTGAATCTCTCATTGTGTGGTTGACTAGCAAGGTCATAAGCTTAATAGCTCTAGCTGAGAGCAATCAAATAATCTTGCAACTCCATGCATAGAGAGCTCTACGTCACTTTCTAAGGTATCTCATTCATGAATTCCCTTGGATATAATGACTTAGAGAAGTGCATTATTTGAGGTGTACATTTTTGGCGCCCACCATGGGGAAGAGCATTATTGTTTTGTCCTTAATTTTTTGCATTTCTGTTAATTTTTTGATCAATTTTTAGCTTCATTTTCAGCTCTCTGGTTTTTTAGTCTCAGATTATCACACGATAGTTTGCCAGTATCACGTGATAGTTTCTGTATGGTGGTGAGATACTTTACTAGTTAAAGTATCCCTCCGTTTGAGACATTCTGTCACACTGTTTGGAACATTCTATCACCTACTAGTATAGTAAAGTATCACCCAGAAATATATTATCACCTTGCTTAACGTGAAATATCACCTAGTTTGAAACTATCGCTCTGTTAGCCTAGAAATTATCACACAGAGTCCTTTTGCTGTCTTACTGCTGCTTGCAATCTAAAGTTGATTTGTGTCACTACCAGTCTTCCTTGGTCAGTCTAGATCTTAGATCTTAGGTGCTATGACATGTTGTTCAATATCCAAATGAATTTCAATGGTATCAAATTGCACAAAATGACTCTTGGTCTTCTTTCTTCCGCTTCTTCCATGTCTTCCTAGTCTTCCATTTTCATCCTTTCTCTTCTTTCTTCATGATTCTTCCTAAATTCTTCATGTCTTCTTGATGTTTTTCCTCTTATTTTCTAGTCTACCTTATTCTATTCATCTATTCATTTCTTTCATGCTTGATTCCTCCTCTTCTAGAACCATGAATTTGAACTATCTTGTTATGGAACGTCTCTTGAGAATGGATGATCTTGAACTCATTTCTCAATTCGAAGAATTTTATTCCTCCAATAGTCCTTCTATATATCTCATGGGTGACAAATTTAAGGCAAAAATAAAGAAAAATTGATTGAATCAGATGACTTTGCTAGGATCATAGACATGATCCTAGCATGACCTCTTTCTTCCAAAAAAATTTCATCCTCTAAGTCTTCTCATTCTTCTTCACCTTCCAAGTCTTACCATGACTCTTCTAGACATTATTCGCATTCCTCATTATCCAAGTCTTCTTCCTCCACTAGGTCTTCACTTTCCTCTTCTTCACGATCTTGTTCCTCTTCTACTTCTCCCAAGAGTCTTACTTCTCTTCTCAAGACATACCAATATGAGCAATATAGTAATCCTTGTGATACCTCTCCCACGAAGAGTGACACACCCACCTTTGATGACTATGATGACTATTATGATGGCTATGATGATGAACCATATAGTCATACCTACAAAACCTCTATTCCTAAGAGTCCTCCTTATCGTGTGCTCATGCTTACTAAAGGGTCATCCTATTGGATAGATCATGATGGTGATCCATATGATTCTAATTTTGAAAGAGACTTTGATGAGTTCTGTGAACAACACCTTGATGATGATCCATCTACTTCTATTGAGGAATATAAAATGTACCGCACTGATTTGAAACGTAAATATTATAAGAATCATTCCTCTAAGAACATTCATATTGAAAATAAAGATTACACTCTTAAGCAAGATTGTGTTAGTGATGTACCTTTGTCTTGTGATGGTTCCCTTCCATCCCCTACTTCTTCCAATACCCATACATTTCCTAAAGCTTCCAAGTCTTCCAAATCTTTCACAAATCCTTCATCCAACAAAGATCCTAATACTTTTCATGTGATTCCCTATAGTTATCCTTAAGGGCTATCTCTTAAAGAAACTCAAGCTGACCTTCACTTGGCTGCAAATACTTTCAATAATGCTAAACCTAAAGACCCTAAGCCTTTATGTGCTTAATGCCTACTTTAGCTAGTCCTTCACCATCTTTTCTAAATTCTTTCATCCAATCCCAACATGCTTCCTTGTCCTTAGAAGTGGCTTCATGTCAAGAGGACTCTAAAAATAAAGAAAAGAACATAAAGAAAGATCAAGAACCCTCCATGTCACCCAATCCTTTTCATGATGTCCCTCCTCCGTCTCTTGGTTCTTTTGATCCTGTACACGCTTCCACCTTCATTCCACCATGTCCTGAGTCTTTTCCTAAGAAAGATCAAGATACTACTTACGCCATTGGGATTATTGAAAATCAAGATGACCTTACTCCCATTGAGGCTATTGAAAATAGTGATGTTACTTCCAATGCTAAGCCTATTGAAAATCAAGAAAAAAATGATGCGCTTATGCTATCCAAAGCAACTTGTCAAGATCAAAATCTTCCATCTTCTTGTTCGCTTCCACTTTCTACTCTTCCTAAGTCTTTGCAAGCTTTGAACAATCCTATCAAAGAAGTTGCTCCTATTCAAGATGTTCATGATCCTATCACAAATCCTAATGCTCACTCTAAAGATGCTGACATCTTTGGTTGTCATATCGACGTGGATGAACTTATTGATTATCCTTTTGCATCTTTCACTTCCATCCTTGGACCTCTTCCATCACCACTAAGGGCTTCATGTCTTCCTTCCATCTTGGGTCCTTATGTCCCTTCACTTCCCCTCCTAACTCTCCTAATTCATCATCCATCTTGGGTCCTTACATCCCTCCATCTCCTATCTTTCCTCAAGATCAACATAGATGCATACCCTTGAATCCTTTTCATGCACCCACCCATCTAAACCAGTCATATCCTTCTTCTTCCACAAGTCCCAAGTCTTTTGGAAGTAACTTGAATGTTCACTACAAGAAAAGGAAGCAATACAAGAATCCATCAAAAAAAGATCACCATGTCTTTTCTAATCGACATGGAGGTATAAAGTCAAAAGAGATATCTAAGAAGAAAACTACAATACAAGTATGGGTTCCAAAATCCATCATTGAAGATATTCTCTCTAAATCATCAAAAAGAAATGAAAAGCTTAAGGCTATATGGATTCCAAAATCTCTCTTGAAAGAGTCTAATATTGAAAAAAAAGTGAAGTTGACATTCAAGCTTCTAAAGGCTTCTACTTTGTCTTCTTTCAAAAACATTCTTCCATTCCATGCACCTGAACCACAACCTCTGCTAAACATTTGACATATTCCTTCTTGTATTCCTTCATTCACATTTCCTCCACCCTCTCACCACCCTTCAAGGTGCGTGTTGATGTTGATCTTGCCTTCCTTTCCATCTACCCTTTCACAATCCATCCATTCATTATCCTTCTACCTTCTATCATTTTTCCTCATTTGCCTATTCCTCCTATCTTCCAACCTCACTTGCTTTACATAAAACCTTATCCTCCATTTTTCTTTTCCATCTTCCTTTCCCTATCAGCATCTTTGAGCATATCATTTTGAATCCTTGGAATATCATGGTATATCATTTCAAGGAGAATTATCTAAAAGTTTTCCTTCTTCCAAAAAAAATGAAAAAAAAAAATGAAAAAAATTAAAAATGTGCCTTGGTGAAAACTTGGAAACAGGCGCCTTGGTAGAAAAAGTAAAGAGAAATAAATTCATCCTATGGTAAAAACCACTCCCTTGTGGCACCTTGGATAAGTATCGTGATGAAAACCTAGCAATCAGGCATGATGCATAGTTCTTCTACATATTTCATCCATTCTATCTTCTCTCTTTGATCTTGGCAATGTTGACCTATACATGAACATTTGGCTATCTTATGAGCTATCTTATGATGATCTTGCTTTCATTCCATTCATGTTTAGCCTTCATATTTATTTTCCTCCATTCCTTCTAGCCTTTCGCTATCATTTTCCCCTTTGGTCTTGATCTAATAAAAAAGAGTAAAACACAATGCTATGAAGCCTCTTGACATGTCTACTCCTTTGGACTGCATCCTTTCCTTCTTTTGCATTACACTTTTGTGACTTATCCTATGCTGACCTTTCATTGCTTGTCCAAATGTTCTTTACATGATAATTTTTCCCTAGCTTGGGTACTCTTGAGGAGTTTGCCTTTGAGGATTTCTTCCCTTCATTCTCCTTCATTCTCTTGTCTTTCATCTCTTCCACCAGCTTGCTAATCCTTCTTGTCCTCCACCTTGCTAGACATTGGGACTACATAATCTGATCTTGCTTGGGAGTTTGATGCCTATTTTGTCTGGGGGCATCCTTTGTACATATTTATTGATCCTAAAAAAATTCCAAAAAAAATTCATATATGATGCTGAAAAAATCCTAAAAAGCATATAAAGTCATGAAAAAAATACAAAAAATAAAAAAATGCAAAAAATTTTAAAAAATAGAAAATGTGCCTTGGTGAAAACCTGGAAATAGGTACCTTGGTAGCAAAAATAAAAATAAAATTGAAAAATCAAAAAAATCTCCAAGTAGTGAAAACCTAGAAACAGGTGCTACTTGAGGCCTTTGCACCCTTGTCTTTTAGCATGTGCTCTCGACACTTAGCCTTTCTCCATCATGCCTTGACCTTGTTGCCTTGGTTTGGAATTGGTCTTTGTCTTTGTCTAGGGGGCATAACTGTGTTAGCTTTGGTCTCTAAGATGCATTGGTCTTTAGGACATCTTGCAAATGGTGTTTTTCAACACCACCCCAAATTGTGTTCTTCAACACTACCCTAGCGTCAAGTGTTTCTCAAAACTTATCAAATATCTTACCCACAGTCTAGCATGATATGGTATTTCTCACTCGCAAATGTGATACTCAAAATTTGACTCTATGACCTACACACACACACTTAAACAATTGACTCGCTGAGATCTATTTGATTTTATTTTTATTATGTGCTATCTATGATGATTTCTTTGATGAGTGTTCTTTCCCTAAGAAGTTTTTGATGATGCATAGCTAGAAGACTGCGGGCATGAGGCCATGTTTTATTTCTTTTTCTGCTTGTGGGTATATTTTGTTGGTCCTAATTGTCATTAGCATTTTTGCTTATTCCACTTGACACCTCAGATCTACAAGGTATTATCCTTGACTATTTTATGCGAGTGCATGCTTATAGCCATCTTGACCTTATTATGTCTTGATGCAAGCATAATCTCGCTATAGCAAACTTAGGTAATCTCACTACACTAGTCATCTTGACCTACATGTCTTTGATGCCTAGGTGGGATTCCCACATTTCATCTGATATAGATCATATTCATATACCCATAGTCATACTAGTGAGTATTGTATGATTTTATGACACTACTAATAAAGCTCGATGATGATTATTAGATGTCTATTGGTGTTGTGAGCTTGCAAGTCAACCACTTTTTCGTAGCTTGCATTTATAGGTTCATGCTAGTTTAGTTTTGCATTTTGCACATGGAGAGAGCTCTCCTTTTATCTTTCATGGACTTGTTAGTTAAACTGCACTCACCTTTCACTTCTTCCCGATCATGTCTTTTGCTTCTTGTCTTTCATATCACATCATTTTCTATTCATTTTAGGATCAAAATTGAAATCCGAGTTAATCTTGATAGTCAAAATTGTATTTCAAAATTTCACCCTCTTCTGCGCAGTTGGCTGACCATTTGAGGCTTGATCCTTCTATCTTCATTGGGGCATCTTCATTTCTTCATCCCCATCTCTTTCAACCTCCTAGTCTTTCATTCACCTTCATTCACTTCATTTCTCTGGGGTTTGACTTCATTTTTATCGTATATCTTTCTCAGTCAAACGTAGTCAAACTAGGGCATGTCTTCACTGGTTGATGGTTATCCTATCATGCTTCATCTTTGATCATGATTTATAGTGCTTTGATCAAGTTTATCTATTTTCTGCTTCTCCTCTACCTGATTTTGATTTTGATTTTGATTCCAAGGGGGCAATACCTATCAGCTTTAATCTTTGATTCAACTTTATCATTTAGTTCAGCCTGAGATTCTTATTTTGAGACTTGATTATCACTTAATAGAAATGGTGTTTCTCTTGTCTTTTGATTCTTATCTCTTATTTTGAGACTTGACTATCACTTAACAACAACGGTGTTGGTCCTGTCTTTCAACCAGTTTATTTTTGTCCTGGCGTGTTCCCAGAATGAACACATGTCTGGATTGTTTTGTGATCCTAGATCGATCTCACATTTCAATTCTTCTTTGACCACATGTGTTCCCAGAATGATCACACATTAGTCAAAGAGGGGCAAATGTATGCACCCTAAAATGGTCGCCTAGACTTTGGGCCCCCATTCAATAATTTATCAAATCCTTGAATCAATATTTTCAAAAATCAGTATTTTATCAATTATATCAATTTCCTTGATCAAATCCTATTTTATCATTTTCGATTATTTTCCTTGGGCTAACCATTTTATCCTAAAGTCTTTATTTATTTAAAAGGAATATTTCCTCCCCTTTTAATAAATAAAAGAAGCCCTCACTTTTCCTCTTATCCTAAGTTGCACAAATAAAGCATTATTCCTATTTTATAAAAAGAAGAAAAGCACTTTTTGTCTTATATGGACACAAAATTCAACTCTTATTTTCTCATTGAAGGATATTTTTGCACATGGATTGCTCCTCTTTCAAGCTCCACCCTTGATTAAATCTTTTGCCTCTTAATCTCCATGGTCCATTCCTTTTCAATTCTTTTAAAAGGAGAGCTCTCTTCCTCATTTTCATATCAATATTTTTATGCTAATGTTATGTTGTAGGTTTTCTAGGTCACTTTGGAGCTTTTGAAGATTTGGAGCATTCTTGGCTTTTGCATCTACATGTTATTCTAGTTTCATTTGTCATGGCATTCATAGCTTCATATTTAGCTTAGTTTCCTTTATGCTTTAGATTACTTCATCTAGCTTAACTAGGAGGCTTTGTAATACTTGTTCTCTCATTTTCATAGCATAGCTTGCATATTTCCTTTCATAGCTTAGTTTGCATAGCTTTCATTTTCATTCATAGTATAGCTTTGCATTGCATTTCATTTTGATTCTTGGAGATATTGGCATTCTTTCCCTTGTCTTCATTTGAATCTCTCATTGTGTGGTTGACTAGCAAGGTCATAATCTTAATAGCTCTAGCCGAGAGAAATCAAATAATCCTTCAACTCCATGCATAGAGAGCTCTAGGTCACTTTCTAAGGTATCCCATTCATGGATTCCCTTGGATATAATGACTTAGAGAAGTGCACTATTTGAGGTGTACAGTTACTATATTCCATTTCTAGTTTGGGAGCCATTCGGGAAGGGGGAAATCTAAATTTCCTTCCAGTATCTTCAAACTCCCTAGTACATTTACTCACATGCTAAGAAACATATCTAAGACCTTCCCATGTCAACACACTTGTCGCGCTTAAGAAACATCCTACAAATATAAATATAAAGGGAAAATGAAACATCTTAAGGTTCCAAGTGTTGAAACTATGCTTTGATACCAAAATGTCATGCCCAAAAAATAGGGCAAAATAGACATAACTTTTTTTTTAAAGCACATATGATCAACAAGGTTACACACTAAGGAACACTCAACATGAAATGAAATGCAACAACCAACACAAGTTAACTCACAAGAGCTATCGTGGCATGCACTAGCTTTCCAACATCCATTGTTTGTCTAACTATAAATTAGTCTATACGAAACCCTAACTAGGTCTCTAAGAAACCCTAACCGGGTTTAAAACAAAATTTAATAAAAGGGATAAACCATGGTGAAAGTTCAAACTTGGAGAATATTGAAAATTCAAAGGTTGGGTCAACACTCCCAAAAAGGTTCAATTCAAAATGGAGAATAATTCAATCGTAGTCATAACCCTAATGGTTCCTAATGGGAACCAAATTACCAACTAGGATTTAAATTCAAAACATCAATAGATAAATAAAATATTTAAATAAGAACAAGACAATAAGCCTAAGTGAAGACTAGGGTTAAGAAATTATTACTTATTAAAATATAATAATTTTCAAATATTTTAAATTAAAATATTGTAATTTTACTTAAGATATAAAATTACCAAGGTTTATTAATTAATCTCAATTATATAATTTAAGGGCATTAAAATAGCCATATAAAACATTTATATAAAATTTAACATTAATGCTAAGGGAGAAATATTTATCTGAGTCCCATCTTTGACATTAAATAATCTCCCTCAAATAGCCCATTAATTATTAAAATAATATAAGTAAATTAAATATTAAATTTTACCACAAACGTTATATTAAAAATAATAATAATGTTCAATTAGAAATAAATATTAAATTTTAAATCTAAAAATATCAAATCTCAAGAAAACACTAAACTGATGAAATAGGACCATAAAAACATTCCTATGCGAAACCTAGGGTTACAATGTTATTACCCATTTTAAAGTTATAATGTTAATAATAATTAATTTAAAATAGTATATTTTAACCCCAAAACATAATGTTTTTGATAAAGGTAAAAACTGGTTTTGAATGGAACCCAAAACTATTTACATCTTAAGATAATAGATATTTAAAAAAGCTCATACAAACATCGAATGCCTACTAAACAACAAAAAACATGACCCCAACCAACCCAAAAAGCAACCCAAAACAAGTTAAAATAGAAAACCAAAAAGCATTCACTAGCATATCAACCGGCTAATATCAGCAACATAATGTTATCAAAGTTAATTAATTAATTTAAATTAAACATTTAAAAGATTAAAATAATCATATTAAAGATTTTGATATTAAATTTATCATTTAGGCTAAGGGAAAGTTATTTATCTATGTCCCATTCTAAGACATTAAATAATTTCCCCTATAATAACTCATTAATACATTAAAATATTATTAGTAAATTAAATATTAAATTTAACCACCAGCATTATAATAAAAATAAAAACAATATTCAATTAGAAATAGGCATTATTTTTTAAATTAAAAAAATAAAAAATTCTAAGAATAGTATTAAAAAGAATAAGGGTCCCTTTATTAATATCTCAACATTATCAAATCTAAATTAAATAAAAAATGACATCCAAAAGAAAAATATTAGAATCTCACTAAATAATAAAAGAATCTTTTCAGAATCTCAATGATTAATAAAAATAATATTAAAACATAATTCAAAATAAAGTGACTTGTGAAAAGTCAATAGTCATTAAATTATAATAAAATAAAGATTAAAATTTAGACAGAATTTAATGATAACATAATTAAAATTTAAAATTTAAAATGGCTTCAAAAATCCAACCCTAACCCTAATTCAAAAATAAGGTTAGACTAAGAATAAAACATCTACCAAAACTCTAATCTCTCATTTGATTATTACAAATTTGGCAAAGAGCAAGAAGGAGATGAATATTTCAAGTTTCGTATACACACAAATATACATGTATGTATATACACACCAAGGGTATGTGTGTGTGTGTGTGTATGTATGTATGTATGTATGTATATATATATATATATATGTGTGTGTGTGTGTGTGTGTGTGTGTGTGTGTGTGTGTGTGTATATGTATATCTATGTGTATGTATATATATATATATACATATGTATATATATATGTATATATATATATATATATATCTATGTGTGTATATATATATATACATATATATGTGTGTGTGTGTGTGTGTGTATACACACACACACACACACACACACATATATATGTATATATATATATATACACACATATATATATATACATATATGTATATATATATATATACATATATATATATACTCTTCCAAAATCAACAAGAGGAAAGATAGAGAATAACTAAGTCTATTTTTTTTTAAAACATCAACATAGCAATGTATTCCAATAGGGTATATACATCTATTTATATATACAAGACTTTTTTTTAAACTAAGATGATATTCTTATATAGGTAATTAGAAAAACAAATCTACATTAACTTTTCTTTTTCAACTAAATACTTGAAGTAAATTTTGAGTACATAGGGAAGAGATTAACAATCATAAGAAAATCTAACTTTTTCTTGCATATGGGAAAACAAACCAGCAAGCTATCTTTTTGCATTCAAGGCATAAGGAATCATCTTTTTTACATTGTTTTTTTTACAAATACATAGAAAATTATGGAGAAAATTTCATATACAAATATAAACTTTTACAAGCATTCTACATGTTTTTAGGCATTTACATGGCCTTTTTCACTACTCTTTTAGCCCCTTTTACAACATAAAAATCTACAAGTAGTAAATGACAAAATCTTCTTTCCTTCAACAAAACTAGAAAGCTCTTCAAATAAAAATCTGCAAAAAGAAACCACTTGACCATGGAGGCTCACCTCCCAACCTAACCCATTACATGGCCACCCTTGAGCTTGGGGAGACAAACATGGATGAGGGATTACATACATGCTTCAACCACACATACACATAAAAATCAGCAAGTACACAACACATAAAATTCTCAAAGGATATTCACACAATGGATCACCTTGGACCCATAAAAGGGGTGAAGGTGGAAAGTAACCAAGTAGGAGAAGTCATTCGAAAGTAAAACCATTCTTTCAAAAAGACCCAAAATCCATAACAATTGCCTTCACAAGGCCATAACAAAAAGTACCAACTCTTCCATTTTTTTTCAAAATATAACCCTTCCATTTCCTTTCATAAAATACAACCCTTATGACCCCCAAATAAGCATACAACAATAATATAAACATGGAGCCCATACATCTATGCCTCATCCCCTTCCTCCTTGAGGAAGGACTCTACACTAAATGGACATTCCTAACTTAAGCCCTTCAACCATCAAGGCTCTCTTCCCTCCCAATTGTGATTTTGGTCTTGCACACCCTAATAAAACAAAACACTAAAAACCAACCAACAAATATACACATAACAAGAAGCCATGAAACTAAGCATGAAGCTTCACATAACCATTATAATAACATAACAAATAAATATGCATTTTACATACAAGAAAAATAAAAAGTCTTCCATGACAAGGCAACCAACCTTACTCCAAGCTATGGTAAATGAGGGTTGAGAAGAACTTCATTTCCTACAATCCTTCTTTCTTGCTAAGTCTACCAAAACTTGCTAAGTCCACTAGATGTTTCCAAAATTGGAGAGTGGGAAATCAACCTACCTAATTCCTCTCTATCCCACTAAAAAGGAAAACCCTAGGACCTAACCTCAAAGATGATTGGGCATACTATCCAAGGGTTCTCTCTCCAACAAGAGGGAAATTCAAAATTAAAAAAAGAGGAAGACATGACACACTTCCCAAATTCATCACCTTTAAAAAATGCATCTTTGGAAGACACAAAAATGGTCTAAAATCATCATATTGGTCTAAATTTGACCCCCAACCCAAAGTACACCTATGGGTTATCTTATTTTAACTCTAACTAACCTTTTGGGTTACTTTTAGCCCCTCAAGAGTCCACTAAGAGTTGACTCACGAAAATTTAAAATAAGATTCTCTCCCATGGCTCAACAACCAAGATACCTAACCTTGGGATTCTACAAGATGACTAAAAGGTGGAAGACAACTAATATACAATGCACTTAGCCATGCCATCTCACAACACGTGTCAATTGACACCACATCAAGTTAGAACACATTACTACACACATGGCATGCCAAGTAGACATTAAATTAAAAATAAAAATAGACACAATTAAATAATGCAATCAAACATTACTTTACAACATTATACATAACAACGAGGTTATTTCTCTCTTTGAAGATAACATTAGATTTACAAGATTTTCACATGCACCCATCTTTAATGTCCCCTTATTTAATCCATGGTCATTTCTTTCACACTAGATTAAATATCAGTAGCTCATGAAAGGTCAAATAACATATACATATACAATACATCATAATAATTACACTCAAACACATCATATAATCCAACTACATTTTACACTATTCCACAAGAAATTAATGTAATCTCAATAATACATTTCTCAATTTCAAAACATGTTAATTCAAAACACATAAATATATCAATTAACCTAACTTATTAACCGTGATCATCTCACATAAACTCTACTTGCATCTGCATGAAACTAAAGAATAATATTCTAAATTAAATAATATATCAAATACCATAATCATCAAGACCTGAAAATCAAAGCATGGAAATACCTCCTAAATCATCATAATATCTAACTACATTTTAGAACATCGTATGAAATTCAATTTTCACAAGAATGCATTTACTCAAAATCTATTAAATTTCAATATCATGATATTCCAAAAAAATACATCTATCACAAACAACCTAAATCATTTACATACAACATTTCAACTGATTCACATTTCTCGCATCAATATAACATCAAAGCGTAATACTCAAAATTTCCTTCACCACAAAATCTCTAGAAATACAATATTCACAAGCATACCAAAAACTCTTTCATAATCAAGATAATATTAACATTTTAATTGATTCCGTAATCACTTCGAATTACATTTCTTAAATCAATAATCAAACCATAATACTCAAAAATCTCTTTCTTAACATCAAGACCTCAAATCAACTTCCTATTAATTCACATCTCAACCTAATATAAACTCAAATGGTCATTTTTATAAGCATTCATATCTAATAGTAACATTTCAATATTCCTTAAGGGTACATTCTACCACCTACTCAATTCACAACTCTACACACCTTTCCTACTACATTTTCTGTTATAAATTACATACACAAGTAAAACATCATTTATTTCGTTAGAATTTACATCTCAATGCATTATAATTTAAATTTCATGATTCCCATTCAAACCCCTCAAAACATGCACTCAATTTCTCTATAGTAAGAAAATTAGTTGAATTCATTTAGCACTTAAGAAAACATAGTGCATCCTAGAAACATTGACATGAGTACTTAAGCAACATGAAAAAGAGTACATCAAAAAGAAGTGGTCAAGCCTCTATCCATCAAAATACAAATCCATAATGCATCAACATAGATTATCTAATTACTGACTCCATAATGCAAAAGATGAAATACAATGACAGGACTAGGGTAGGGTTCCTCAATACACCCATCATGACCCCAAAGATAACCTCCTGATGAACATAAGGAAAAGTTGGGCAAGGTGCATCTCATGATGCTATCAAATCATAATGCAGATACCAATCACCACATTCACATGACCGACTCATCCCTAACTCTAAGGTTCACCGACATGCAATTTAAGACCACATCCTACGTTTCCAAGTTCACGGAGAATATTGAAAGCATGCTCCAAAATGATCCTCCCAGAGGACTCATCCTCACATAGGACCAACATGACCTTACCCTTCGAGTGTGATAGTTAAAACCACACCATTAGGATGTTCATGCAAGGAGGCGAATGAGGGAGGCACTAAATTTCCCAATCACTATCTATGTAATTAGCCAATAAAAAAATATTTATTGTAATATGAAAAATGCAATATATTTTGGTACTATTCACATACCTTAAGATTCTCTTACCTACTTTCCAATGTGTCTCTTTTAGAGTATCCATAAATATGAAAATTAAACTTACTGCATGTGTTATATCAGACCTAGTTTTTTTAAAAT
This sequence comes from Chamaecyparis obtusa, assembly GCA_027943335.1. Lineage (NCBI taxonomy): Eukaryota > Viridiplantae > Streptophyta > Pinopsida > Cupressales > Cupressaceae > Chamaecyparis > Chamaecyparis obtusa. The sequence goes on from BSBK01001767.1 coordinate 138,153, forward strand.
ACACTGAACTTCCAACCAGACTCTTATAAATGATTTGATTCATATTTCTACTAAAATATTTCTTACTCAACTTTAGACCTATGGAAGTTGGTGTTTCTACAGGCTTGTTGTTCTATATTCTAAATCTCTTCAAGATCTCATTTCCATATTTTTATTAAGAGATAAATATACCATCATGCATTTGTTTTACTTATATGCCTATAAAATACATCAAGTGACCTAAATATGTCATTTTAAACTCTCTTTTTATGACCTCTTTGAAATCAACAATGAGGAATTTATCATCTCCTCTAAAAAATAAATCATCTACATACAAGACAATAATTAAGATCTTACGATCAACATCCTTGATGTAAAGAGTGGGTCTATAATCACTTTTTCTAAATTTATTTCTCATAAAATATGAGTCAAACATTTTGTACCATGCCTATGAAGATTTCTTCAACCCATAAAGAGTTTTATTCAACATATACACCTTATCTTGTTGACCTGTAACTTCATAACTAGATGGATTCTCCAAATAGACCTCTTATTTAAACAGTCTATTCAAGAAGGAAAACTTCAAGTTAATTTGAAATACCTTCAAATTATGATGAGTTTCAAATTATATGACTACCCACACAATTTCCATTCTTTCACTAGGGGCACACATATCATCATAATCTCTCCAAAATCTTGTTTGTACCCCTTGACAACTAAACGGTCCTTACGACTCTCTATTCTTCCTTCAACATCTCTCTTGGTCTTATAGACCCATTTAAATCCAATAATTTTATTTTTGCGATGAAAATTAGTTATCTACCAATTTTTATTTCTCTCTATTACATATATCTCATCATTCACGGCCTCAGATGATTTATCCTCTTTCACAACATTCTCAAGAAAAATCGGTTCACTCCAAGAAAATAATGTAAAATATATATTTTCATCAAAATATTCTTCATACCTTTCATCTCGGTAGATCTCTCTTAGACTCTTGGTCTTTCTTGGAATTAGGGAGGTGAGAGTGGGATTTGAAATCTCACTACTAGTGTTTCTCTACTATGCAGGTTATGTTAGGATCTATTAGGATCCTTTTGGAGCTCTCTATGTACCAATCCAAAGCTATGAGGTGCTCTCAAGTGCCAAATATCTAGTTGTTTGTGGCTACTTTCCTTTCTGTCTATTTCTATCAACATATTTTGGGAACTCTCCATATCTACTGGTGTGTAATCTTGTTAATCATTATACTCATCGTCTTCATCATGAATAGGAACTCTACTTGAATTTCTTGAAGATATATCCACCAAGTCATCACATGACTCATTCTCAATGAACTCCATATATCTACTTTTGATGATCTTCTTGATGACTAGGTTATATGACCTATATGCCTAGGATTTAGAACTACATCTCATGAAAATGCACTTCTCACCCTTGTCATTCAACTTTTGCCTCTTCTCCTCTAGCACATGAGCATATGCCACACAACCAAAAACTCTCAAGTGATTAACTATTCATCTACATTTTGTTCATGAAACTAGTAGAATCATACCATGGAAAACCTTTATTGGACTTCTATTTTTTCCATGCCACTACTTGCATATGACACATCTTGAGTGTCATTCAGAGCCTCATTTCCTAAACTAATAAAAAAATAGTATTCTTCCTTGAATGGAAACCCAAGTGGAAAATCTAGCTTTTGGAAGGCATTTTTTGTCCCAACATAATTTGATAGGAATATCTTCTCTAAAATTATGGTTTTCATTATACATAATTCAAAACCTGTCCTTAAAGAGTTATACTAATCTGTCTTTGATCCAACATAAACTAGTTTTTTGTACCTCTTCTAAATGTGATGAATCTTTCTGCTGATGAGAATTCTTTTCATTTCCATCCCACAGATAAATGATCTTGATCTAAATCCACATAATCTCTCACATAACTTCCTCATCTTTGATAAAATATATCCTTGAATTATTGATTTTTCATGAGTTTCTCTATTGGTGGATTTTTCTCCCCATGAATCTTCCCAAAAAAGGGCAGATCGAACATAAACTATGTCCTATGAAATCTATTTGAGGATTTTATTTCTACTTTTTAAGATGAAGTTCTATATTCTTGAGACCTTTGGGGGGTCAACATTTCTGAATATACAATCCTCATTTTTAGAGTTTAAATACTTAGATTGGATGATCTTGACCCACTTTGATTGTGGTTTAGAATATATATTCCAAACTATTTTTTCCCTGAGAGCTTGGCTATGCTAGTTAAAGTTTCTAATACCTATTCCACCATCTTGTTTAGATCTACATATTTTGTCTAATAAGATCATTGTAATATTTTTCTTTCCTACTAACCCCTGCTAGTAGAATCTTCTCATGATCTGTATGATATTTGTATTTTCCCCAATTGAGAGTGCAAGACATGAGATGAGGTATATTGGCATTGCTAAAAGGACTATTTTAATTATGACCAACCTTTTAGCCCATGAAATCCATTTTTCCTTCCATGAACAAATTTTTTTAAAATTTTTTTATTTGGGAGGATCCTATGATTTGTGTCAATACCTTTATCTAAAGGAATCCTAAATAGGTGCAACTGAGTTTTCTAGGCTTAAAGTTCATTCTGTTAATGGTCTCTATTTCCTAAAATAAGATCCATCTTGAAAAGGAATATCTCAGATTTGTAATTGTTGACTATCTCACAATGTCATCAACAAATAAGACAATGTCATCAACAAAGTATTGATATACACATGCTTCAAAACCACTAGCAATCTAAATGCCTTTAATTCTTCCATTCCTCCTTGTTGCATTTATATGCCTCCCAAGTGCTACTGACAATATGATGACATGGGGAGAACTGGGGACTTTAAATATAGTAGAAAATCCAATGAATCCACTCTTTACAGAATCCAAATGCTTCTAATTATTTTCATAAAAACACCAATCAAATTTGTCATAGGTCTTCTTTATGTCAAGTTTGATAATCATGCTAGTTAGTTTTTTCTTTTAGATGGTATGAATTGCTTCTTGAGCTATGATAACACCATCTAGAATAGATTGGTTAGGAATAAAACTGATTTTCTCATCTAAGATAATACATGACATGATAGATTTTAGCCTATTGGCCATTATCTTGGGTATGAGCTTGTAAAGCATGTTACATAAGAATATGGGCTAAAATTCTTCCCATTTTGATGCATTTTTTTTTTGGTATTAGAGCAATGAAAGTGTTATTGATTTCTTTCCGGGAAATCTTCTAGAGTGTCTAGCTGCCCACTATATCCCAATATTTATGGAAAAAAACCATTAATGTATTCATCTGGACTTGGGATCTTGTCAACCTGATATTGTTTGACGGCCTTTTCCACCTCTTCCTTTGTAATATTTGTGTTGATCATCCAACTGCACTCCTCTACAATCAACTTTGGGATGTTCTTTAGAAGATGCATTAGTCTGCTCAAGTTTAACTCCTCTATATTTGTGTTGATATTTTTATTTTGCAAACACTTTATATATTTAATAAGAGTAGCAAATAAATTGATAATTACATTTATAAAATTATTGTATAATAGTTGCATAAAAAATTAAATATTAAAAAGGATTATATGATTTTTTTAAGCATCAACCCATCTTAGCTAAGTCTTATTTGTTGTCAAGTTGGGGCTGAGAAGGGGCGAGCCTCTAGGAATCAGATAAATAGGATAATAAAATAAGATGAAAATTTTGAGTTCCAAGATCACAAATAAGTTATTTAAACATTGAATGTAATTCTATGTATATTAAATTTATTTTTTATAATTTGATAGATAGGATTCTATATGACTATTTAGGGGAAGAGGATTTGACATTTAGATGTATGTTTATTCAAGTTGTTGTAATCCATTATATAAAGACAGAGATGCCGATATCATTCCTCTTTATGATTTAGACATATACTTGTTCATCAAAATAATAATTTTAAATGATTCACCGAAGCTCCTCCCAATCATAGTGTAGAGAATTAATCCACCGTTTATACCTATCAACTTTTGATGCGTGTCTTCCTTTCTAACAAGAATGATATTAGAGCATTTAATATAGCATTTTTCGTTTTCATACAAATCTCTCGGAATCATAATAAGCCAACACAACAAATATTAAATGAATTTAATTTTGTATATCACCTGTGGCCTTTATATAAATTTCAATCTCTCTTCTTAAAATCATCTTGGGTTCTGTTCTACTCAAGGTGGTTTAGGCGCAACAGAAAAAATGGAGAAGAACGAAGAAATTATTCTATTTGGCATACGATTTCAAACAAAAAGAGAAAACAGTGAATGTGTTTCTCTTGAAAAAACAGAAGACAGAAACTACTCTAAATCTGTAAAGCCCAGGCTTCGTTGGACGGTTGATTTACACAGACGGTTTCTTCAAGCACTGGAACTAGCTGGAGGTCTCCAAGGTATTCTTTCTTTCTTTTCTTCTTTATTTGGGTTTTGTGTCAGACTTTCCATAAGTTTATCTTTTAGTCATCCTTGTTATTGAGCTACAGTGATTCATACTGAATCCAGTCCATATATTGTTTGTACTCTATTTGCAGAAGCATCCCCTAAGAAACTGGTAGAGATTATGGGTGTTGAAGGGGTTAGCGCTTCTCAAGTGAAAAGTCATCTGCAGGTATTTCTAAATTAATGTAATCATTCATGACTTCTTGTTAAAGTTTTTCTTTCTGAACTTCCTGTTCTCTTCTAATCGTAATTCTCTGCGTAGACATACAGAAATTTCATCAAGCGTGAAAAGAATGAACCAGGTATTTTTCACAGCCTGACTTGCTTTGAAGACAGTAAATTTAAATAAAAGTAGGTGCTTTCTATTGACAATATTTTTCTTTCAAAAACTATAAAATGAATGCCTATTTAATCTTTAAGGCTTTTCGAAATCTTCATCGAAAAAGCAGAAAGAATTGTAAATTTAATATGACTCATGTCTGTGTTAGAGATTGAGCTGATATGAGGTCGTATCATGATATCAACATGTTTACTTTATTTCATAACTTATATTTCAAATTTTTTTGCAGGCAAATTTCAATCGAGAAGACACACCATTCCTGATGATTTTGCTAATTCTTCGAGAGCTCAGAGAACAGGAACTCTGATGCCACGTTCTGAGGAATCATGTGCTCACTTGCAAGCTTGTCAATTCAACACAGAAGCAACAGAATACTACGAGTTGGTAAGAAGGATAAGAAACCCTAACCCTAATAAGAATGAAAAGAAACCCTAACCCTAATATATATTTATATATCTCCATTTGTCTTTGAATTCGATTCAAAATGAATCCTTGGTTTTAATTTGTTTTGATAAATGCAGGGAAATAGGTTACAACTTCAAGAGCTTCGGCAGTCAAATGCAGGTTTATCACTTGAAGATGGCGACAAGTCAGAAGTCATAAATACATCCTATTGACAACAAGGGTTGCAGAGTTGATGATTTTGATTTTGGTTTTAGTACTAGAAAGACTTATTTTAGGGTTCAACTGAGGATGAACTGAGCAATGTTATCTATCAGTTTAACTTCAGGAAAATAATCTCCTGAAGTGTTATATGTTTGACATCTGATAAAAAATTGTTATTGTTGTTTACGATGTTGTTCTTATTTTACTCATATGTTGGATTGCATTGATAAAATGATGATATTGATCATTCCGATCGTGATAGATGACCTCTTTTTTTCCTTGTCTGACATGTCAAGTTATAGCAAACTTTTGCTGAGAACAAAGTCGATTTAAAAATGTGAAAACTCGCATTAGTAACGCCTCACAGCCTGTACATTTTGTTAGGTTTATAATTCAAAGTGGTATCTTTGTATTAGTATGTTGTTAGTTTAATAATAAAAACATTGTTTCAAGATTTTTTTCTGAAGTTTTAGGGTAATCCGTACTACGAGTTATTATAGTTAAACAGTATTTCAGAAAGGCCTTGAACCGATTTAAACTGTATATACATTTTAAATGGTATATTGGATAAATTTTTCAAATTTGGTCAATGGTGCATTCTATTTGGAGCATAGCTGCGTCCCGTTTTAAATGGCATATTAAATTTTATTTATTTTTGGTTGTATCAGTAAAATGAAATCTGTTATGTGCACAAATATCAAAAAGTGGTCATTTTAAAGTGTTAAGGGATGCCTACTTAAAATGGGATGCGGTTAAGCTCCAAACAAAATGTTATGTACACAAAGATCAAAAAGTGGTCATTTTAAAGTGTTAAGGATACCTACTTAAAATAGGACGTGACTAAGCTCCAGGTACTGTTAACTAAATTTTCAACATTTGGTCTTCATGATTTGTACATTTTGTGGTTGACTTTTTTTTGGGGGTACATTCCTTACCAGTAACATAGCTAACTTCACGCATTTTTATAGAATTCATTAAGCATTGAAGATTCAAAAAGTGGTCATTTTAATGTGTTGTCTATAAATTGTCAATAATATACAAATGTCCCACTAGCTACACAAATGTCCCATTTAGTCAATTCTTAGAACCCACAACACGAAGTTTGTAGGAAGAAAAAAGAATTCACAAGAAGTGGATTTGACAACAAAACAAGTAGACATAAAACCAATGAAAGTACTACAACTGAAAAACTAAAAGTAAAGAGATTTTTTTATTGGCTAATTGTTGTTACCACAAACAGTTCTTTTATGTCGATTGGTTCCATGTCCAATTTCTTTTTACCACATATACATGACTAGACTTTCAATTTGTTTTTTGGATGGGATGAAATAGAAAACAACATTTAATATAGAAATATAATGTATAAACTTAAACAAGCAATAACTTAATTCAAGTGAGTTTATTATTTAAAATGATAAAATAATTAAAGAATTGTTGGAAAAAATATCAAATCAATTTTATTAGTTAATTAGTGAATTCAATTTATCATTATGTATCATATCTCGTATAATATTAATTAAATATTATATTTGATTTAGGCTAGATATATTATGTTTAAAATATATATTATTTAAGTTTTATATATAATTTTTATTTTTTATTAAATATTATATTTTATTCATGATTTTTTAAGCTATATGTAGTGTAGGGGTATATCTAGTATATTAATAAGGATAAGTTATTATGTTTGTTGATAAGTGTAAGTATATACGATTAATAGATTTCAACATAACAAAAAAAAAGTCCAAACCACTAAAAGGCAACAAATTTAAGAAATCACAATATGTTTATTATGCAAATGAAGTTGCATTTTAAACTTGGCCTCGTAGAGTTTTCTTTATCTTTCAACCATTTTCCAATTATCTCTTGAGGTCCTAACACTATAGCACACACTTAGCTTCTATAATGGCTTATTTGACAACCCTGGAGACCCATCTATTTCACACAAAAAAAAAATACCCAAGTTTTCAATTTTCCCAATTAACACCTTGTTCACACCTTGTTCATAACCTTTTCTTTATAGTGATATTTATATCAGGATTCAATGTGTAGTTTTTGAGTCAAACTCACTGAACCATGTTTCATGTGTACAGTCTTAAAATGGATGCACTTCTCATTTAAGACCTTTTAGCTCCCATCCTTTATAGAATTTTTAGACCATGGATGGATTCGTGCTTAATCACCTCTTTCTCCTGTTCAATCCCATATTCTCCCTTTTCAACAATGTTGTATTTGAGATCTAAGGGTTAGCTCCCTATGGGCTAATCCTAGAACAGGTCAACCAAGTCGACCAGTTCTCCAAGGGTTGTGAGCCTCGGGCCTAGTATTATCTCATGGATTTAATTCTCAAAATATGGTGATCTAGTTGACTTGCTTTGTTTTCCTGCCTAGAAACTAGTATAAAAGGAAGCCTAGGCACCTCATTTTGCAAGGCATGAGACACACAAGTAAGAACTAAAGAAAGAAGACACATTGATGATAGCAATCTCATATTCAAGAATTCAAGCATTCAAGTCTTCAAAGATTCAAGGATCCTTTGTGGGCATCTTTCCTCTTCAAGATCTAGCATATTGTTGGCCATGAAGGGAAGAGATCTACATTGAGACATTCATAATCTTCTTCATTTGATGCACACTTACATCTATGGCTCCATGAAATTATTTTGGTAGATCCATAGCATTTGTGGAGATTTCCTACATTGAGAATTCATGATCAACACACAAACACAACAAAATCCTTATTGGCGAGGATTTCTTCAACAAAGGTGAATATTTACATTTGTCTTTTTTCTTTTATACATTTACATTTCAATTGAAGGTTGATTTCTCAATCTAGAGCTTGACCAAGGCAAGCCCTTATCCACCCCAACTCCAAAAACCTACTTTTCTGTATGCAAGAGGAGCATTTTACAATGGCAAGTATAGATATGGAAGTTGCTAACAAAGATATATTAGAAAAATCTAGGTCAACTTTAGAAAAGTACCTCGAGAACATGGTGACTTGGTCGACATGTTCTTGTCAACCTAAGATTTTCAAAATTTTTGGGTTTTCAACCATGCTCGTAGATCCACAATTGAAAACTCGATTGAGGTCCAAAATAATAGTTTTCAGAGTAAAAAATTATATTCCTCTTCATACTTCAAGGTGAGTACTTCATTATCTATTTCACATCTTTTTTTAGATCTATTTTCACATCTTAATTGGGTTAATTGCTTACATTTAGCACCTAGGTCTCTATTGCTTATCTTGCTAAATCAATTAGTTCAATTTTACATGTACATTTACACAAGCTTAATTAAATCTTATATTGCATGAAAGAGGACTTTCTTGTGTACTTACTTAGTATAATTTGGGTTTAGCATCGACATCCCTTTATGTCTTTGGGTTTTTCTAATCTAACTTAGGTTATATTGAGAGTTATTCCTGGAAGCCGCTCTTTCTCTTGTATTTTGAATGTTATTATGGAAATGGTCAATTAATGAGTACATCTCACATAGTTTATATTACTAAATTCATCAAAACCATTTTTCACCTTAAACATTTTGATGAACCCAATGCATTGCAAATTCCTTTTGATCTTGGTGTTAGTTTTCCTTTTGCATTATCTTGTGTGTTCACCTTCATTAAATTTTTTGGTGAACCCAATATGTTACAACTTCCTTTTGATCTTGGTGTTAGATTTCATTTTTCATTATTGTGTGTGTTTACCTTCATTGAACATTTTGGTGAACTTGACGCTTTACAACTACCATTTGAATTTGGAGTCAGATCCCTTGATTTCCCTTTTCCCATTGGTGAAACCTATTTTGGATTTAGATTTAGCTATATGTGTGTGGTTAGATCTTTCCTTTCTCTTTATTACATTGACAATTGTGTAGTTAGATCTCTCTAGGGTTTCCTTTTCTGATCTCCTCTTTTATGATATTTATTACACTAAGTCCAACCTCTAGCATTCTTGTTAGGAGAAGTCGTATACTCATGGGCTCTTTTGACCATGATTCCTCTTTCCTTCCTAGGACCCATGATGATACTAATATTTTCCCTCAAGATATCAATCCCATAATGGAGCAAAATTCTTCTCATTCCTCCCATGATGAAGATGAACCTTTAAGAAGCCCTCCTTCCCAAGTTGATAAGCTCTCTCATGAGTTTTATAAATTGGAAAATTGGCTTCTACAAGAATACCCAAATCTAGATATTGTTCCCTCTATTGAGGCTATTAAGAAGCTTATTACTCATGATGATAATAACATATCCATTTTGCGTGGTATATCACACCTTAGTGATACTAATGATAAGCCTTTTACATAATGTGCTCAAGAGTTATGATACACCCCTCCTTCCACCACCATTGAACCTTCTATCTTGATTTCTACTACCATTCCTAGTATTCCTACTTATACACACCCTCTCATGAAAAATTGTACACAAGTTTCCATTCCTTTAAGTATTGCTCTTCCTAATCCTTCACTTCCTTCGAGTGTTCCTCCTACCTCCATACTTTCTTCATTACCCTCATACAATTCTTCCCCTTTCACATATTCCAATCCTCTTCTCGTTCCTTCTAATCCTCCAGCAACATCTTTTCATTTTCCTTTGGGTTCCTACAACTTTCCTAGTGCATCCAATATTTTTATGCCTACTATTGTGTCTTCTAATCCTACCATTAGTAGCTTACTTCAAATTGTCACTACTTTACAACAACAAGTAGCTCAATTCATTCAATCCAAGTACAAAATCCCTACATGTGGTATTGCTAATCCCCTTTCATAAGATATACTTCGTGTTGTTATCCCACAACATATGGAGATACCTCATCTTGAGACTTATAATGGTAAGGGTGATCATGTGATTCATGTTAGGACTTTCTAAACTATATGGAGTGATTTTGCTCATGGATAAGTTGTTCACATGTACTTTTAGGGATAAAGCTTTGCAATGGTATTTCTCTTTACCTCCTTACTCTATTAATTCCTTTCAAATTCTCACTAATGCCTCCATTCAACAATTTCAAAATAACATTGGTCCTCAAATTTTTTGAACTAATTTAATACATTGTAAGAAAAATGATAAAGAAAAAGTTAGTGACTTTATTGGTAGATGTAAATATTTGTATGCTCAAATTTCTTATCATGTGCATGATCATGATGTTAAACATATTTTTATTTCTAATTTGGAAAAAGACATTATCTATATAAGATTCTCCTTACTAAGTATACTTCATTTTCACATCTTTATGTAGTACTTCACGAGTATCAGTTAAAAGTGAGCTAGCTTGAGAGATATACTCCAATGGGTCTTGTTATTGTGGATAAGAGTAATGTAATCATTAATCAAAATAAGTTCTCTAAGCCTAACAACTACATCAAGATTCATAAGTCAACAAACATAGTTGATGATCAAGTGGCTGCTATCTCCAAAGGTACAACTACTTTTTCCTCTATGTATCATCCCAATTTTAAGTATACTACTTTGTCTGAACCTTTTCATGCAGTGATGACAAAGTTAATTAATGATTAAATTCTTAAACTTCCTCCTATCTGTCCTATTGACACTAGCAAACCAATGCCTAAGTCATTTGATCAAAACATTTTTTGTAAATACAATCATCAACCTGGTCAGAATACTCAAAGGTGTTAGTCTTTGAAGAATGTTATTCAAGACCTTATTGATCTTCCAATAATATATCTATTGATGCTAAGTTTAATAATACAAATAAGTTTGCATCACCTCCTAACCATAATTTTCAAATTTACACCAATCCTTTTCCTTCACATTCAACAAATACCATTAATAAACCTTCTCCAGTTACCAATAATAGTTATGATGATAAGGTAGAAGTGGATAATCATATGGTTAATCATGTTGAGTCTCAACCTTAACCTTTTCCTAAACCTTCCTCTCCTACCACCTTTGATAACTATGATATATTTAAAGCTCCTAATGGTCCTCTTTACATTAGTGCTAGGGTTTCTTATATGCTTTCTCATGGTATTTTGATTGATCCCTCTTCCACCTTGAATGTTATCACTAAAGAACATCATTTTAGTAAAGGGTTTCATAAGGATGCCTATGATACATCTAGTGTTTGGATTAAAACTTGTAACGGTTTTCTTTGTCACCCTCAAGGTTCTATTGATTTTCTTGTGACTATTTTTGGTAAGGTTGTTTACACTAGGTCTTTATTGTCATCACTACTTTGAATCAATTTCAAGTTAAGCTTGGAATTCTGTGGCTTTTCTCCATGCAAGATATAGTCTCTCCTATTAATAAGTGCATAAATTTTCCCCACAAAGGAGAGGTTATCACCATTAATCATTCCATTTACAAACCTTCACGTCCTCAAGATTGTGTTGATATAGATTTATTTTGGCCATCTCTCCCTCAAAAACTACCTAGTCATCCTGATCATCTCTTTTGATCCTATCAATGTTACAAGGTAGGAAAGAATCTTGAGATTAGCCTTCCTAAGTATGCTACTCCTGAAGCTATCTTACCTACCCCACCTATTCCTCCAACTATCATTTCTAAACCCATAGGCATTCCCTCCCCAGAACCTATGATTATGGAACCCAATCCTTTGATTTTATCCCATGAAAATATTCGTAACCAACACACTCGTTAACATCACAAGAACCGTTAAGATAAGGCTAAGGCTAAGGCTCGTGCCCTTTCTTCTTGAGCTACATCTTACTCTCAAACTTTTCCTTCCTTTGATCAACCTATCCTTGAGCCTTTAAAGGAAGTTAATCAAAATAACAATATGATAAAGGATAAACACCATGAATCTATTTTGTATTTTAGATTCTATTAATCTTGATATGGAAGATACTCTTGATGGTGATTCTAATGCACATGTTAGTGATGAAGAATATGATAACATTTATATGGATTATTATTTTCCTAACATGCTTTCTGCGTAGCTTACAATCACTCCTAGTGAAAAGCATAGTGACTCCCACCAGAGTCCTTGCTTGGATTTATGGTTCTTACTGTGTTGGAACATGTTCCTCTTGCAAGTTGTTCACCCTTCCCTAAAATTTCAGACCGAGATGGGGGGGGGGGAATGTGACAGACTTGATGTGGACTTCTCTAGCATGGTATTCTTTCTATGTTTGTATTGTGTTTCCCCCATGTTGTGCTTTTTGTTATGTGTTTTGTCTATATTACTTTAGACGTTTCTTGACTACTCCATTGACACAAGATGATAAAGTAGTCAAACACATATGTTGTGTAATTATTCTATTTGTATCTCTCTCCTTCTATTTTGTCATTACATGTTTAGTTGTATATGTGCTATTGTCCGTAAATTCACCCTTGTATAATCTACTTTGATGCTTGTGACATAGTAGTGTCAATCCTTTTTGGTCACTGTATTATAGGCCCAAAAAGACTCTTCTTCATATATATTACGTGTTTTTCATGCATTGTATTTTAGTTGTACTTCCTTTGGGGAATGATGAAATTTCATACATGATATAATATTACATATTATCATATGATCATGTACTAACCTCAAAGTTAGTGGATCCCTTTGTGTTCACTCTTTTGTTATGTGTTTATTTCCCTTGGAATTTTCTCTCCTGGGGGAGTTTCACAATGATCATACACACAATTGCTAGACCATTCAATGCCTTATTTTGTTGTACCCTTTTTTCTTTTTCTTTTGTTCATGTAGTTCACAATAAGGAACACAAACCTTAATGGGAAAGTTTTCTACACTTTCTTGTTAGTGACATCTCTCTTATTTTTTGGCTTTGGATGTGATGAAGACTCAAGTCTCTTGGGGGCTCGATAATTTCTTTGTCTCTTTAGCCATAGGTAAATGTTGAAAGTTGAGTGCCTATTCTACAGGAGTCTGTGGCCAAAAAATTTTGGCACAAGAAACGAGGACTAGTTTTATAAAAATTGGGTGCCCATTTAGCTTCAGGTGACCAACCTGTATTTAAAAAAGGGCACCCATTTAAGAATTGGGTTCCTGTCTTGCTTCGGGTACCTAGAGAAAATCGGGTGCCCATTTTGTAATTATATATATATATATATATAATCATTTTCCAAGTCATTTTCACAACTTGGTAAATAGGATCACATTTTTTAAGGTATGGGTGCCCATTTCTATTGCTACTTCTGACCCCCTCAGCTATATTTCTCCTAATTCTAGGTACGTGCCATTGTTTTTTTATTATTTTTATTTATTTTTTATTAATGTTTTCATATAAAAATATAGTTTAATGTTATTTTAACTAGTTAAACAAGTATTTATTTAGTTTCAACTTTTTTTTTCTAATTTACCATATAAATAATTATATTTTATGTTCCATTTAGTTATTTTTAGTTTTAATTTACTTTGTAAATTATCATACCAAACTAGAAAACTATTAAAACTTAATTTCACCCTAGGTAGAAAATAAAAACGTAAACCTAGACACAATTGAAATATGAAACCCTAAGTAGAAAAAAAAAACATAAACCTAGACACAACTAAAATAAGAAACCATGGATAGAAAACAAAAATATTAACCTAGACACAACTGAAATAAGAAAGCCTAGGTAGAAAACAAAAACACAAATGTAGACACAACTAAAACAAGAAATCATACTTGTAGAAAATGTAAACTAGACACAACTAAGACAAGAAACACTCTCTTTCTCTATATTGCATTTTAAAATTATGTTGTAATTACTTATTTAACTCTCTCTCTCTCTCTCTCTATTGTATTTTTAAATTATATTTTAATTAATTATTTAAACTTCTCTCTTTGTAAGGTAAAATCTATATTATATGTTAATTGTAAATTTTCATGGTTTTTTATATACGCAGATTAAATCCATGGATAATTTTAACATTGATGAGCTCTTGGGTCAGCAACCACCACCACCACCACCACCCCCTCCACCTCCACTTGAGGAGTTGAGAGACCATATTAGGCTAAATTTATAGGTCATTATGGGAGACATAAATTCTATTATACATGATCCTCATCCACCTCCCTAGATACTACACCTTGCAAATAGCATGCAAGGCATATTAGATTCTATACAAACATTAGAATTTGAGCTTGATAGTTATCAGTCATGGAGGGAGTCCATGCATGCTTATTATGTTAACAACCTCTCTTATAAAGAGGTCAATTATTTAAAAATTACAAAAATGATATGAAACGTTATTTCTTGAACCCTAAAATGGGTGAGGAGATACTTGGCAAGAAGCCGTGTATTTCTATTAGATGGTGTTCGATCCTGGGTATAGCTAAGCTTTTTTGGGAGAGGTGGTCAATGATATTTGAAAATCCACAACATGCTAATCATGAGTTGCCCCTATATTTTTTGAAAAAATCATGGGCTGAATTTGAATTGGGTAGGAAACCCAATTAATTGAGTGATAGAACTAGAAATAGTGTGCGTAATGAGCCCCATGTTGCTCTTCCTACTCTAATAGTTCCTACACATGTCCTCCATCATGAAATTAAGTCTACTCTTGGTTCATTGAGTTCCCTCTCATGCAATTTGTTAGAGTACTTGACCCAAGTGAGGGTTGCCCCAAGCATAGCACATGTTTGCATGAGTTGTGGGGATATATGTAAGGGACCCCAGAGTGATCCTGATGCTTCCTATGCTTCCCATGGTGGATATGATGATGCTAATGGTGGTGTACATGGTGATGTTGGAGATGAGATCACATCATATGTTGATTTTCCCTATGCAGATGATGATAATCCCATAGAGGTAAATTTAATTATAATCTATAGAATGCAATATTAAATTTCATATTTATACAAATGTGAACCATAACATGTGGATTTTTTCATGAACATAGGAGGGTTGACTCTATATCATTTATTTTTCTTCATCAAATGACATCCAAAACTTGAGATCTTTGTGTCCCATTCATGGTATGCACTTTGATTTTGGTGTCCCATTCATGTCAAACTGAGATTGACAGTTCTTCATGCTCTGCCCCACCAATCACTGAGACTCAACCACATATACCTGTATTATGTTTTTCATTCATTAATTTTAAGTGTTTATATGCTTACTAATTTATGTACAACTTTGATTTGTACATTTTTTTTGCAATTGTAGGCTTTTGGATTGTTTCATGCTAAATCACATTTACGTCCTGACTCATTAGTGACACTAGCTATGTGTCACACACCTAATGTACATTCTTTTGTTCCATAAATTTATAGTCAAGTTATATATACTTTATAATTTATGTATATACTATAAGTATGATTCATGCTTTATATATGTTGCCCAGGTCAACTCCACCATGACTCTTCATATGGCTACAGGATTAAGCCAAATGTAGGCATCAACATTTTCCTTTGAGGTCATTATTACAGGTAATTTTTCAATGTCTATCATGTATCTAGATCTTTTATACCTGAAATATAAAAATTTTGTAATGTTTGTTTTTACCGAACTTGACTACATCCACTTTTGATGTAGCTGAGAGAGGACCTCATGTCCCATTGAGGGCATTACTAAGCATGTACGCATGGTAAAATTTTAAATGTTCCAATTAATATTAATTAGTTTTTTAGTGAATTATGGAAGTCATTTTAATTAATTTCACATATACATATAGTTTTTTGATGTCATATTTTAAAAATGTATAAGAGGATGAGGGAACTCAGGAGCAGACACAACATGATGGTGCATCGCGGTCACCTTCACAAGGAGTGGTGAGGACTGCAGATGAGCTTGATGACCAGAGTTAGATTATACCTATCAGATTCATTATTTTTATTTTTTATATGATCGGACATTTTATGATGACATGTTATATATGTTATTGGGACTTGTTATCATGTTATTTGGACTTTTGTTATCAGGACTTCTTGTCATATTATTTTAACTTGTTGTTAGAGTAGGACTTTCCTTACTAGGACTTGTTATCATATATTACTTGGAATTTTTGTTAGAGTAGGAATTTGTTGTGTTATTACATATATCATGAGTTGATATGATGGACATTATGATACATATTATTCTAGGACTTGTTATGTTTTTTTATTAAGGTAAAAACAGGTTTTGAATGGAACCCAAAACCATTTACATTAACGCAAAAAGATATAGCATGAAAGTTTTCCAAAAAGAAATGCCTGTTGGAAAAACAAAAGCAAGACCCAAAAAACCCCTAGATACAACAACAAAAGCAAAGAAAAATAGCTACTAGCACTACTACCAGCAACACCCAGCTACCAACCGGACCGTACTATTTGTTTTTTTAAATCATTTTCTCCGCCTTCATCTTCAGGTCCTTCAGTTCCTTTGGCTTTTCAAGGATCTTCCTCTGAGTGCTCCCTCTAGTTCTCATTCTTGGACCAGCATTCCCAGCATCCTCCTTAATTGTTATAGTCGTATTTTCCAGCTAGCTTTTTTCCAAATAGTTGTGTAGCATATTGAGGTTCATGACAGTTGCACTAAGTCCCTCATTGTTGTGACTCAGGACCTTGTTAATCATGTTCCCATTGTTATTGACTTTAGCCTTTATGTCTTTGACCTTGTTTTCAAAGATCTTATTAACTTCAGCAGCTATATCCTCATTCCAGTTTTTATTTTTTACCTTATCCAACACCTTATTCTCCAGCTTCTCTAGCTTAGTAGTCAGGCTAAGTGTAGTTTTATCCATGGCCTGAAGGTGGAACTTCATCTCCTGTATCTCCCGTGTGAGGCCCACCTTCGGCCCACATAGTGATCCTGATTTCTAGACTTAGTTTCTCATTTTGATTATGTTTTTGGAGATACTTGGACTCATTCAACTATTGTTATGTTATGATGGAATCGTTAGACTTTATATTTTGTTGAATCTGTATGTGGATCCATGATGAGTGGATTTGGATTTGATCATGTTAGATTATATTATGTTATGAGAATACGATGACTAGATTATGGTTGATCTTGATTTCATTTATGCTTTTGAATCACGAATTGAATTATGCAAACTGAATTTACTTGATGTGATTATTGAATCCTATATGATTACATGCAGACAATTGAATTATGACATTTTATTCTATGTGATTGAATGTTCAATTGAATTGTGTTAGATCATTACTTTTTGTATGATTCCTTGTATGCAATTGAGTTAAGATTAATGTGTGGATATTACATCTTGTATGTTTATATATGATGGTTTTCTTCCTTGAATTACTGATGTTGCATTTAGGTTTTGTAGGTGGAAGGACCATGGAAACATTCGGGGAAACCACATTGAATTCTTGTGCTATCAGTAAAGCCAAGGCCCCATCTATTGAAGAGACTAGGGCCTCGTTGTGAAGTGTTTTATTTTGTAACTGTAATATGAATGTATGTGTAGGATTGTTAAGTGTTGTAATATGTTGGACATACCTTAATTGTGATGTTAATTATGTGAGTGTCACTTGACACTAGAGTTGTTTGTTAACTAAGGTATGTCATGTGATTAGAGTGCAAGAGAAAGTCCTAGAAGCTTCCTAGAGGGGGGTATTCTAAGTGCATCCTCTTGTCTTAGGACCCCTAAGTGAAGTCATACCTTACATTTTCGTGCATTAATTGAACCATGGTTTTTGGAGGGTTAAATGGGACCCTAGGGGGTAGTTTCATGCATTTTTAGGTAGCCCATTCCTTGTACCCATAGGTTAGGAGTAATTTTAGCATGGGAGAAGCCATATTTTGACCTTTTGTCCCCTCAAATAGTGCCCATTTAATCTTGAACGAAATTGCAACTTGCATGATGGACCCAGTAGTACTTCCTAGGACCATCTTAATGAGGGTTGTGGAGAGTTGGTTTGGGGTCCCTTTTAGTAGGACTTTTAGAGGGGTTTGGGGTTGTTCACCCACTCTCTACCTTTAGAAACCACTAAACTTTGAGAAGGAGAAAGCTAGGGATAGAAGAAGGAGAAGGCTCAAAACTTCATCATTTTGCATTGGATCATAGGTTGGAGGATCTTGCTCTTCATCTCTCTCATTTTGTTGTAGATGAATCTTGTAGTTGTAATTTTTGTTAAGAGATTTAGCTCCCCATGGTTCATCACGGTGAGAGCTTGAAATGGCATTTGCATTTTCTTTTGTGATGGTATTTTGGGTTGTTTACTCTTGGCTCAATCACCCTTGGGAGGGAAGAGCAACCAAGAGGGGGTGTGGAGATGGAGGCAACATTATGTGCAGATTTTCCTCCATGTGTGGGGAAGGATAAGCTTGGGTGTGTTGTCCCCAAGTAGCCTTTGCATTTGAAGCCCAAGGGGCATTTTTGGGGTTATAAGGAGGGATTTGGCCTTGTGTGCCATTGATATGTGATACGTTGTTATGGAGGTCCATGTGTGGCCTTGACATCATTTATTGTGGTCCATGTGTGGCCTTATTATGGCATTGGCTTCTCCATGTGTTGCCCATTCACACCCTATTAAAGGATCGGATTTGATCCTATGTTTTATCCTTGAGGGAATTTGGGATCTATTTGTTTGATTTTATGTGAGTGCTTGAGTTTGTGTATGTATCCTATTCTTTGTGGTTTCCCCAAGCTCAGGGGTGGCCTCATGAGAGGCCTAGGATGGGAGGTGAGCTCCCCATGGTCGTTTCCTTGCCTTGTATATATTTGCAGATTTGTGGAAGCTCAAAGAGGAGCTATCATCTTTTGGGTGGTTGTGAGAAGACAACCCATTCATTCCTTTGTGAAATCTCTCTTTGTATTTAGACATCTATTGATGTAAAAGAGATTGTAATGCTTTTTACATGGAGCTATTGTGAAGATGATATAGATGAGAGACTGTTATTTAATTGATCTTCCATTGAGTGGCATTAGTGATTTGCATTGCTTTATTGTAACTATGAAGAAGTAACTGTATTTGATGTAATTGTGTATGTATTGAATTGGATTCCTTAATGTTTACGATGAATTCTTGCATACGTTATAAAAGATCTCTCTCTCTCTCTTTATAGTTGAAAATACTCTCTCTTTGCAAATGAGTTATCAAAATTGATAGATTAAATATTGTAACAATTTCATTATGATTCCATATTTGGGTTGATATAAGAATATCATAGTATCATATAAGATGATTTAATTGTCATGATCAGTTTTATCTTATTCCTTGAAAGAAAAGAAAGATAGTATATGATGTGTTCTTGATTACTCCAAAGAGAAGAAAGTAAACAATTCAATGTAGATAACTTATGGAGTTTTATTGCAAGCATTTGAATATAGTATTGCAAACAAAAAAAAATAAATTATTACCTCTCTTTACCTCTTCAAATTTGAAGTTGATAACTTGTATCTCTTATTGTTGTAGAAACAATAGAATTTAGTTATGTAACTTGAGCAAATCCCTATCTCTATATTTCATTTAATAGAGGATTGATTACTTCAATATGATAGATTAGTATATCACCATAGACATGCAATCTAGAAAACAAAATAATAATACATGTAGAAAATAAACCAATAAGATGCATGAAAAAATAAAATTTGGTAGGAAACTAAGTCTTTGAAAACAAAATATAAACTAAGTCATTGGCAAAGAAAAAAAAATAGAGACCTACAGATCTCTGGAAAATGTATGGGAAATATTTCCCATACATTTTCAATACCACATTCAATTTAATATTATATTCTTGCCACCTCTTAATGTAATAAACTAATAAAAAATAAACTTTTCACTACCCCCCTTACTTCTTTATTAACTTCCCCTTTATCTAGGCGTATGAGGTGGGATGGCTAGACTTTGTATTAAATGCAAACATTTTCATTAGATGAGACAGTGTCCTTGTATGACACATCATCCACCCTTTTCACTTTATGTCTAACCTTTATGGTCTTCAAAACTCACGCAGGCTTGCCCATGTTTTGAATTAAATTCAAATTTTGAAGAGGTACTTAAATGTGTCATGGGAAGGGAGTGGGTCCCACTTCCCACTTCCCTTTCCATGCTTCCCTCTTCCCCATGCAGTCTAGGCGCAGGTCCTTGGAATGGACATTTAAATTTGATAAAACATTTTTTCATCCTCCTTTCTATGCGTACCCCAATGTCCTATGTGTTGGGTGATGTGTGTAGGTAGATATGATGGGTTATAGGTTGCCTTGAGTAGAGTTGTTTGATGGGTTAGCTAGGCTAGTATGTAGGCAGCCTAGGAAGATTTAATTAATGAGTCTGCTTAGTGCTTAAGTAGTGTTGATTATATAGTTTAATGTAAAGTTATAGTATAAGTTAGTTAGTTAAGTTAGAATAGGATGCTTTTTAATTAAGTTAATTTGTTATTAATGTCATGATAATAATATTAGTTAGATGTTATGGAGTAATATTTTAAATATTTGTTTTGCTATTTATGTATGATTTCATGTCATTTAAATTTATGACATATATATATGATGTTAATTAATACATTATAGCATATTAACGAATTAATAATTATATTAATATATTATTATTATTAATTAATTTCATATATATAATTTAGTTATAAACGTTGTATATTTATCATTATTTAATGTTTTCTTAAAAATTATTAATTAGTTAAAAAAGTACATTAATTAGTTGGTATGTTGTAATTATAAATTGAATTAGTATACGTTCAATTAAAAACAGACATTGGTGTAAACGACAATTTAAATTTATATCCAATGCTATCATAAACTGACAATTTAATTTTCATAATCATATTGGTATTGAATTATACATTATTGGAAATGGTTAACCTATTTATAGTATTAACGTTATTACATAAACATTCAATTCCTCTTAGATATCCTTTTTACTCGAAGATAACCTATATGATTTTTAGACTAACGATCGACGAAATTGATCGTCAGGATGTTTAACGAACTCCGATTATATTGAGTTCCAACTAGCATCCTATGGAAACAACCTTGTTGAGGTGTGACCACCTATCTCTTTTGAGATGATGACATGTTCACTTTTGTCCCACATCGTAAGCGTAGGAACTTTTTCACCTTTAAAAAAAAATTGTTGGTTGTGTTTTGACTCGAACTTTTGGGCATTACATCCCGCTTGATACAATCCAGAGAAGTACTCAGACCATCAGCTTTGTTAACCTCATCCCACTTAGTATCACCCAATATGGGATCTAATGTGTCCTCCTTGTAGCTATTGCCTTCCTCAATGATAACCTGGTCCAAGCCCACATTAGTTTCATTGTGATCCTCTTCTTTTTCATCAACAACAGGGGAGCTCTGACCAGCCTCCATTTCCTCTTTAGCCTAGCCCTCTAGGAGGCCCAAAGTTTCCCCCTTTTGGTTTTTACCATCCTCTTTTCTATCCAAGTCTAGGACTTGTTATGTTATTTATCTTATTCATGGACTTTTAATCCTATTTCATGGTTTTTTCAAATAGTGGTTTGAATGTAGATATACGAGCTTATGTAATATGATCATTTAATATCAATTTTAATTAAATAGTAATTACATAATTGATATTTTATAGTGACTATTTATTCATTTAATTGACATGAATAATATAAATGTAAGTAATATTGACTTTGATTAACTATAAAAAAAAAGCATCTATCTAACAATGAGATCTATTAATTTGAACTATGAATATGGATGTACAAATAACTCTATCATTATCTTTTAGTGAACATAGGACCAATGAATTTAACTTATAATTAAAATGAAATTGGATGAATAAAAGTGATCTCATGAATACAACTATGAATTTAACTTATATTTAAAACAAAATTAGATGAATAAAAGTGAGCTCATGAATACAACTATGAATTTAACTTATATTAAAAACAAGATTGGATGAATAAAAGTGAACTCATTTTGTTTATAAAACCAAAACTGGACAAATACAAGTGTGCATTGAACTTCATAAATAGTTCATGTCTATGTTCTTCTAGAGGTCCTGCATCATACACATGAATGTTGAAATCTTAGAAAATATGTATTTAAATGTAAAGTTCACTTAAAGTAAATTTTCATTTATTTCATATTTATCTCTACATATGACACTTGAAAGAAGACATCTACATATAGAAAAACATATAAAAATAAGACAAATAACAAAAACTTACAAGTATAAATTTGATTCAACCTAATGTACCATTGACCTTCTCTCTTTTCTGCAATGCATCTATGATTGCCTCATTCTCTTCCATTGAAAGTGTACATAATATTTTATTAGTAGGTCTTCCTTTGTATCTTTCCAATTTGATATTTGTTTCCACTACCAAATGAGAATAGTGTATAATCTTGTTTTTTGATTGGTAGTCTTCAAAAGCTGGTAAACCATTCCTTCTTGTTAGGTATTTGCGTAGGCATGTACTAACTACCACAATAGACTTATTTGGATAATGAAAACTATCATCATCTACTTGATGACATATCAAAGTTTTCGTAGGTTCTACACATCGAGCTATCTAATATTTAGTCTTCTCTTCATTATCCTCAGGTGCAATAACAACATACACATGTCTTGCAAAACAAAATTAAGTACACGCACAAATAAAACTTGTTAGATTTATAATTACACTATAATCATAAATTATATGATGTACATCACTAATATAATTTAAAGTTTTACAATAAATTAAATTAAATTACTAGGTTGTATGAGGTTTGAAACATGATCATAATATTCTGATGCAAATGCATGATCTAGGTCTTCATTTATTATATCATCTTTACCTTGTGTCTCACTAGGTGATAAGGATTTTTGTTACTATTATTCAACCCATTACATATTCTTGTATTCTTCCCATTCACTTGCAACACAAAATTGACAAAAACATGCAAGCTCACTAGTCCATATAGTCCAACTGTTAAAATTAGAACTCCTAAATGAATGTTATTTAGTCAATCCATTGATTGTATCACAATCATATCTTGAAAGGATATTCTTCTCTTCAACTAGCTAGAAACAATGTTTGATTTTAAATTTCTGACTTGATCCTTTAGACAAACTTATTTTACACCATTCAACAATTGCACGTACATCTTTAAATTTTAATTTTTCTTCAAATTTGGGTTTCTCTATGCAAAGGGCTCTCTTAACACATGCACTAGCACCAATATGTTCTCACTTCCCATGTCTAGCCTCAAAAAAATTCTAGATATGTTGGATATTTATTTTCTTATGCATCGTACCCAAACAATAAACTATTCTAGTATTCTTGAATTGCCCTATGCAATTATGTGACCATATTAAATGTTGTGTTATATGAATTTATCTCCCTTAAATTCTCATAAAAGGTCTTAAACAAATACTAGACAAAATATGATAAGTGCAATTTATTATCACTCATTTAGAAATGGTACTCTCTCAATATTTTTTTATCCTCTTTTGTACTATTGGTGCATGCCTATAGACAATATGAACAAAAAATGTTACTTGCACTGAATTATAATATTGTGGCTGGATCTCATCTTGTGGCGCAAGCGTGTAGTTCTTTTCAAAGTCAATGGCTAAAAGCATACTACCAATTGAAAATGTATTTTTGCATATGCAAAAATTTTGATAAAGTCATCTAGCATTTTGAGAGTGTTTCACATATTTAGGTATGACCTTACTCTTGAATTCATTCATAAAAGCGTGAACACTAAATTTTTCATTTATTAGATCACATCATTTCCCAACCTTTCCATCCTTCAATGGATACTCAATAGTTTTAAATATTTGTACAACAACTGATTGTTGTCCAAAATCAATTGAAATATTTTCATGCAAACATTCAGGTGAACCCACAATAGTGGGTTACACTTTTTTGCCTGAATGGACACTGAACTCTACATTTTGAAAAACAATTTCAGATTCAGATGCATATTGTCGTTAAACCATTTGAAATCAAAAGATGAAGTAAATTAGAGTCTTTTAAGATTTTCTGTCTAGATTCTAAACAAATTTTTTATTTTTATTTTTGAATTTATTTGAATGTTTTTTTCTTTCTCCCACAAAAATTGGTATGTTGTTGAAAACATCATTTTCAAATAGTTACATTGTTTTCATAGAGCATAATTTTTTTAAAAAAAATATATATCAATGTGATTCTTTCGAAATTAGTTTTTTAACATCCATACAGAGGGAATGCAATTAGTTTTATGACATTATCATGATTGTTTCATATTTTATTAACGTTTGAAGTTGACTAAACCATAATTTTGACATACCTTGACTACATAGCTTATAACTTGTCATGTATTTGTCCAATTTCATTTTTATTTTTTTGGATAGAAAGAGAACTTAAATACCTAGGGCATAGATAATTTTATAAAAAAAATTCCTCTTATTTACTATTTTTCCATAAGCGTCAAACATAGAGGTAGACATACGGTGAAATATCTATGTTTAGTAAACCTAAAAATATAAAGTCACAATAAACTTAATATATATTAACATTATAATCATTGGAAATATTTTTCTCAGTAGTACCTTACTACATAGATAGGTTTTTCAAATGGATTCATTTGATCTCCCAAAAGATAAAGTCAAAGTGATTTTTTCTCAGCATTTTAATAGGTGCGAAGGAGACTCCATTGTAGGTATGAATGACGAATATAGATGTTATATCAATGTTTTTTTATGTAAGAGGCTTTGAGCTAACCATTTGTAATTAATTCTTTCAAATGAAACCTCTCAAGGCTTAAATAATCATATTTTATTTAAAATGTGTTATTTCAGCAAAAATTAGCATGTCTAAAAAAGTGTAACCCACTATTGTGGGGTCACCCATTCATCTAACAATGTAAGATTGCCACATATATCACATACACCTGAAACACATGCATTCAAAAGATAAAATTTCTCAATAGGTGGGTTACAAAATAAAATTGATATAAAATCCTTTGCATTTTGAGGTGGTATATATATACCACATTCCTACAAAATTTTATTAGTATGCATGGTATAATGTATAGATAAAAAAAAATCATAATGACAATGAAATTGAACATGAGTTGTGCAACAACATGTGACTCTTTCCTTGTTAATCCTTACATACCATGGTTTACATTTTTCAAAAGATCTTTTACTAATACTAATAGTTAACACCTTATCATCCACAATTTTTTAATACAAATCAGTTTGAGTCATATCCAAAAGGTGTTTTGGATGTGGATCATAAATTTTTGAGTCGAATCTTAATTTAAGAACATCTCTTGCATTAGGTGATACTCTTTTTTAACATGCCAAAAAAATTTAACCAAATTTTTTACTTCACTAGTAAGTTTCATGTCAGACCTCAAGAGTCTGCCACTAAAGGTCCATAAATGGGTTTTTGGATCACTTTCAAAGTTAATTGTTCTCTTATAGCTCTTGCTAATTTTTTACGATGAATATTAATATATCCAATTATATTTGTAATCATTCTTTTATTAGTAGTAGTTTTGTTTACTAAAAGCAATTGTTATTGCTCGTTGTGTCACATTACTATTTTTAGAATGACTTTTCTTTTCGATTGTGTCAACGAAAATAGAAACAATTGATACAATTTTCTTAGAGGCTCATTCTTCTTCTTGGGTTTCACATAAATGCCTAACCTCTTCATCACTTTTCACATTTTAGTCATTTTAATTAATTGAAACATTAGTTGACATTGAAACCCAAATTTATTATTATAAAAAAATTGTCTAAACAATCTAGTCACGTGTATCCTAATCTATCTCCATGAAACCAAACCACACAGATTGTCTAGCACATCACTTTTAATTTGAAATTGTTCATTCATTTTATTCTCATTCAAAGGTTTTTTTTTTCAATTGGTGTTTCTATGTCTACATCCACATTGTTGATTTCAATTTGAATTGGGGTTTAAATTTCACTTTCAATCAAGGTTTTAATTTCAATTCCTTTATCATTATGATTAACACTACTAATTTGTGGATTTTCATGTGCAATAAAATTTGTTACTCTATTTTCAGGAATAAAATCTAAATCATTCATATTGTAAACTGCTTCTACCAAATGATCAAGCTCTTTATCAAAATAAGTTACATTTGGCTGTGAAGACATATCTGTATCCAATACTGGATTAGAAGATGCACATGAATTTTCTTCTATTATATTTTCTTCTTCAACCTCTACATCCATCGTGGTGTCTTCATTTTTCTCTTCTAAAATAATTATTGAACTTGATGCTCCAACATTATTCAGTTTTTGAATTTTTTCTCTTCTTTCTCATTGTTTTTTTGTCTCCTCTCTATTTGTTGTAACCTCCTCAGTTGTTAGGACCTTCCTTCGCCTCTTTCGGCAGTGGTTTGATCCCATGTTTGCACAAAAAATTGAATTAAAAATATTCTCTTCAAGTCAAATCCAAAAAAAGACAAAATAGAGAATGTTGAGTAAAATTATTCTGTGTGCAATATGAATCAGTAAAAAAAATGGTAGAATACTCATCAATTATTGAGATTAGACCCATAGTCCTAAATTTTGTCTGCAATGACTCTTTAAGAAATGGGGACCTATTATTTAAATAAAATGAGTCCTCATTTCTAAATCAAGTTCTTGTTTTAGTTTCAACGGTCCAAATAGAAACAAGCACCTATTTTTTGAATTTAAAAAAATGAGTGCCCATTTTTTAAAACTATGAGTGCAAGTTGTAGCACTACCTTTTTTTTGGTTCAAGACAGGCTTGGTGGGCCCAAGCCTATGCTTGGGCCTACAAAAATATGGCTAAGGCATTGGAATATAAATTTCTACCTTGTCATAATTTTTTCGATGCCTCCTGAATGAATTTTTCCACAAAATGAAAACCCATTTTAGTTCTTATTGTACAGATTCCAAAAATATAAATTTCATAGTGATCTGAGAAATTTTAGTACTTTTAAAATATTTATTAAGCCAATGTGGTACCTACACTTGAAATACTAAGGTTAACTAAAATTTTAATAACTTTTTTGATTTTACGTATTTTGAAAAATGAATTGTCTGAAATTAATCTACATATAATTTCCTTCAAGATAAAGACAAAATTGAAAAAAAGTGAAGTTATCATCAAATTATGGTGGTCATACACAAGAGGTTTCAAAAATACACTTTATAGCCAATTAAAAATTAATTAAAAAAATGTTCAATAAAAAAAGAAAAAATATTCTCATCAATTTTCAGTGTTTTAGGTACCTTTCCCAAGAAAGATTCACAAAAATTCATCTATTTACTTCAAAAAGGGTGGTCGTATATGTGTGGGGTGTGGTCCTAAAATATGCATTTTGAAAATTTGGTTTTTAAACATGCCTACTAGAATTTAATTAATACCATGTGGGTATTGTAATAAATTACATATTTGAAAAGTAGACTGTGAGAACTTCATTTTATATTACTCAAGTTTTATGAGATTCAATCTTTAAGAGCCTCAAATTTTGACATCAATTGATTTTTGTTTTTGAAAATTAGGGAAAACGCTTCCACTTTTTCCCAAAGTGGGACTCAACTTCTTGCAGCCACCCCCATGATAAGATCAACTGTTTCTTTTCAATATACTTTACCATGATTTTGAGGCAACTCATACTCTCGCTAAAGTGGGGGTCAAATGTATCATCTTAAAATGGACACATTTATTATTTAAGACCTTTTTTCTCATGTCCTTTATGAAATTTTTTGGACTATGGATGGATTCATGCTCAATCACCTCTTTCTCTTGTTCAGTCCCATACTCTCCCTTTTCAAAAATGTAGTATCTGAGACCTGAGGGTTAGCTCCCTATGGGCCAACCTTGGAACAAGTCGACCAAGTTGACCTTTTCCCCAGGGGTTGTGAACCTCAGGCTCGGTGTTGTCTTGAGGATTTAGTTCTCAAAATATGGTGATCCCATTAGCTTGCTTTATTTTCCCATCCATAAAGTAGCTTAAAAGGAAGCCTAGGCACCTAATTTTGCAAGGCATGAAACACACAAGTAAGCATGAAAGAAAGAAGAAAAATTGATGATAACAATCTCATGTTCAAGAATTCAAGCATTCAAGTCTTGAAAGAGTCAAGGATCCTTTGTGGGAATCTTTCCTCTTCAAGATCTAGCATATGGTTAGCCATCAAGGGAGGATATCTACATTGAGGCATTCATCATCTTCCTCATTTGATGCACACTTACATCCATGACTCCATGAATTGATTTTGGTAGATCCATAGCATTTGTGGAGATTTCCTACATTGCAAATTCATGATCAACACACAAACACAACAAAATCCTTATTGACAAGGGTTTCTTCAATAAAGATGAACATTTACATTTGTCTTGTTTCTTTTATCCATTTACATCTCAATTCAAGGTTGATTTCTCAATCTAGGGCTTGACCAAGGAAAACCCTTATCCACCCCAACTCCAAAAACCTAGTTTTCTTTATGTAGGAGAAAGATCTCAAAATTGCAGGTACAAAACATGAATTCAAAGATACAAATCTATCAAAAAAATATGGGTTGACTTCAAAAAAGTGCCTCGGGAACACCTTTCAAAATATTTATAATGTTATATATTTTTATTATTATTTGTATCGTACCTAGAAGGGCCTATATGAATGCACATCATTTAGAAATTCCTTAGAGATTCCGTTCTTCAGGACACTTGATGAGTTGTTTTGTAACATTGGGATTTTATTTATTGTGGGTGTCATATTGGGATGTGATGTTGTAATTATTTAATATTGGAGAAATTCATTGAATAGTGTATTAAATTAGTATCCAATATTAAATAAGAGATAAATGGTATCATGTTCACATGCTTTTGTGGCAGATGGTTTTACTTTACCACTATTTTTTTGTATGACCTTGTGTCTATAAAAGGAAACACATGATAAAGGTTTGGGTTGGCTGGAAGTTCACACTAGTAAATTTTAGCTTGTTTTTCAATGAGGTTTAGTCGATTATTAGACGCCTATTGGTCGGTTAATTGACCATTACGGTCGTCAGATTTTTTTTTGTTGAAAATACTACACTTCAAATCTCCGTCGCAATTGTGACGTCCACAGTGGTTGAACTATCGATGGAATAATTTCTTCAACCTAGAATAATTGTTAGTTATAGCCTTATCCCTGCGACCAAATGTACGTCAAAATTGTGACATAAAATCATTGCAATAACCGTCGAATGTATAGCTTTCTTGTTGATATTTCTATTCTTTGTTGGTCGAAATATTGACATAAAATTTAATTTATATTTATATATATATATATATATATATATATATATATATATATATATATATATATATATATATATATATATATATATATATAAAGCACAACAATATTATATCACTGTTGTTTATTGTTTACAAATAGTCACACATTTTTGGAGACAATGTAATTGTATACAAAGACAATGCAAAGCAACTCCTGCACCTCTGATTCCAAGTTGACTACATTTGTTGCTCATGAATACAAGGTCCTCCAACAAATGTATTCAACTCGGAATCGGAGGTGCAGAAGTTGCTCTGCATCGCTTAGGTACACAACTCAATTATGTTGTCTCCAAAAAATTGTGACCATGATGCCTACAATTATGTTTCTCAGCTATTGTGAAATCTATATTTATGTTTCTCAGTTGTCGTGTTTATGTGCATGTTTTTTATGTGTTTTGGATAATAAGTCTAATTTAATTTGTCCCTGGACTAAGACCTTAAATTATTGAGCTTCTCTTTGTTTTGAGAAGAGTATAACATTCTCTACTTAATAGGGCCAACCACATGAAGGTGGAAGCTCATCTGGCACCTCCTAGGAGCCTCTTATCACCCTTTACGACATTTTAAGACCTCTAAGATGTATTCTTAGGTATCATAAATGGTCGTAAAGGGTCATAAGGGGTCCTGGGACACAATAGCTGAGAAACATAATTGTAGGCATCATGGTCACATATTTTTGGAGGTACAATGTAATTGAGTTGTATACCCAAGTGATGGAGTGCAACTTCTGCACCTCTAGTTCCAAATTGACACTGCAGGATTCAAAGATCATAGATAAGGAATAAATTTAAAGAGCGGAGGAGGGCCATAATGACAAAAATAATATAGGACAAACCTCAAGTTAAATGAGGAAACTACAAACATTTTAATAGATTTTTATTATTAAATAATAAAATTTGCATATACTAGTGTTCTAAGCCCCCTCATTACCTGATTTATTATTGTAAGCCCCCTCTAACTTACGCATCTAGAAAATGAAACTACAACCTATTGGGATTGAGACAAACCTTATAGAACAAAAACGGCTAGGAAGGATGACTTTCCAACATCTATTGAATACATCTACTGGAGGACCTTGTATTCATGAGCTACACCTTGTATTCATGAGCTACAGATGTATTCAAAAGATGTATTCAACAGATGTTGGCAAGCGATCATTCCTAGCTGTTGTTGTTCTATAAGGTTTGTCTCAATCCCAATAGGTTTTAGTTTCATTTTCTAGATGCGTAAGTTAGAGGGGGCTTACAATAATAAATCATGTAATGAGGGGGCTTAGAACACTAGTATATGGAAATCTCATTATTTAACAATAAAAATATATTAAAATGTTTACAGTTGCCTCATTTAACTTGAGGTTTGTCCTATATTATTTTTGTCATTATGGCCCTCCTTTTCTCTCTAAATTTATTCCTTATCTATGGTCTTTGAATCCCATAGTTTCAATTTGGAATCGAAGGTGCAGAAGTTGCACTCCATCGCTTGGGTATACAAGTCAATTATATTGTACCTCCAAAATGATGTGACCATGATGCCTACAATTATGTTTCTCAACTGTTGTGAAATCTACATTTATGTTTCTCAACTGTTGTGAAATCTGCATTTATGTTTCTCAGTTGTTGTGAAATCTGCATTTATGTTTCTCAACTATTGTGAAATCTGCATTTATGTTTCTCAGTTTTTGTGAAATCTGCATTTATGTTTCTCAGTTGTTGTGAAATCTACATTTATGTTTCATACCACACTGTACTCAAACTTCAGCAAGACTTCATACCACACAACATTCATAGATTATTTTCAATGCGTTATTTACGCTTGTATTGGTGGGAAAACTCTTGAAAACACGTAAAAGAGATTGCATTCAACCATGTTGTTTACATGACACATGTAGTTTACCTCCAACATAAATCAATGTTGCATACAAATCTGCGGACGCTGCATGGTACGAAGCCTCACTCAAGCTTGAAAATGATAGTCAATCCATAGTCAAGGTCAAGGAACAAATGGAATAACCAAGAAAACACTATATGTTAAATCATGTGATTGATAGCAGATTGGTGCTCACCTGAGCCATAAACATGAAGAATTATTCTAAAAAAATATGTAAACCATATATATGCACACTTGAGGCAAAGAGAAGTTATGTCATATCAATATTAAAATATTAGTTACAATATGAAAATACTAAACTAACTAATTCTTGATTTCATCTCTGCATATGATCGCAACAAAGATATGTGATTACAATATAGAGAAGGCATCGTAAAAATATAATTTCAGAATTTGCCCTAGCCTAACACATTTTTCACTCAAATCCTTCATCGTGAATAAGTGGAGATGGGCGGATAGATGCAGATGAGTTGTCATCGACCCAACTAAATTATTCATAGCCATTATTTCCCTGTGATAACTAGTCTACATTAGTTCTTATATTATAATGAATAGTATTTACATTAGAAACTTTAAATATATACACATTAGCAACCTTTTTTCTATTTGGGTAGCACCAAAATTGTCATCCAGGGTTGTTTGGTGTCTGTGAAGTCTTCAACACACACAACCCACCACCACATTGATAGTTTGGCACATTGACAGGAGTCATCGAGCCTATATCAATAATGCACCGCACCATCGTTACTACATTTATTATTTTTATATGAAATACACCAAGGAGCACCATCAGAAATATTAACCATTTACAATAATGAAAAGTAAACCTAAATCAAATAGCTCATTTTTTTATCAGCATGTGTAGTCTTTGTGTATATGAAAAATGAAAGAAATATGAAGCTGAAATAAAATAGTGAACAAAATAGTATTCCACATAGAGTGAATGAAATATACCATCAAAAGAAGGTGAAAAATCCTGTCATGAAGCATAGACATAGGAAATCAAAAAGGGACAAAAAACAAGAAATAAGAAAAATCATTACAACTATAGAAAAATCATTTATACTATAATCAAAAAAAGAAACACTCTTTGTCAACAATTTTCAAAATCATTAGGACTATAGAAAAATAATTAAGACTATACAAAATCAAATTTTAGAAATGGACGGTTCTGATGCTTTTCCACTACAACAATTGAGCATTCATCATTTGGTATTGTGTATTCCATTTAAGTATGTCAACAATGTTCAAAATCCTGTCACCAAGCACAGACAAGAAATAAGGAAAATCATTAGGACTATAGAAAAATCAAGTTCTAGAAATGGATGGTTCTAATATTGCTTTTCCATTACAACAATTGAGCATTCATCATTTGGTACTTCTTGGTGTATTCCATTTAAGTTTTTCAGTTGCTGTATTTATGTGCATGTTCTTTATGTGTTTGGCTTCTCTCCCTCGCAAGGGATACATCGATAGGTAATTGATTTGAAAGCATAATGATTTGACAGTCTTTTTTCAAGATAGGTGCAATCATCCCGCCAACCTTAATTAGCAACATTTGTGATATATGTCAAGTACTTATAATCAGTATGCCCAACAAACAAAGACTTAGTAGTAAAAGCATGTCCTTTGGTTTACTAGTTTACTTATAATCAATATGTCCTTTGGTTTACTAGTTTAATCTGGTTTAAGAATGGTTTGTTTCATGTTTGAATGTACCATTGAATGAAGATTGGCTATATTAAGTACAATCTTAAGACTCGTGACTCTTCAAATTCTCTTATTTCCTTCAGACCTCCAAACATGTGTACTTTGAGTAGCCCTCCAACAAATGGACTTCTGATGATTTTCACAATAGTACATGTGTAGGAGGACTACTCAAAGTACTACTTAGGTAGGTGATATAGGTTGGTATGGGCAGCAAGCATACAAACATGGATTGACTAGGACAATGCTGAACAGTCCTAGAAATGAAGACTTTTGGGATTTGAACTATGTTCAAATAGGTACAGTCAAGTGTCCTATTGAAGGGCAGCCAGTGAACAACCATGTTCAGATGTGGATGGATAGTGCCCCTGATAAGAATCACTTTACCTAAAGATTGTGCCATGTTCATAATTTTTGAGCTATGTCCATTTGATTAATTCTCCAAATTTTGGTTACACTCCTTGCATTGGTTGACATTTTCCTAATTATAGGGTTTGAATTTCACAAAAGAAGGAAATCAATACTAAGATGAAATTTTGGTATGTAGGATATGCATTGCCTATATACATTTGTGACCAAAGATATGGATTGATCTACAGTGCCTCCAAAGCTTCTACTCAAAAGAATCTTCTCACCACTCGTGACTCTTCAAATTCTCTTGTTTCCTTCAGACCTCCAAACATGTGTACTATGAATTTCCCTCCAACAAATGGACTTATGATGACTTTCACAATAGTACATGTATTGGAGGAAAGTTCACAGTACTGCTTAGGCCAATCTGAATGCTAAGTAAAAAATATAATATGCGAGAGAATGACAATTCATGATGGCTACTCTAATACATATATTGTTCACAAAGGCAAAGAGAAATTTCAGTTAATACCACTAACTTGCAAGGATAAAGACAAGATAATAAGAGAGGCTATGCATTTGGAAAAAGGGTTTTACCATCATGACTTCATGTTGTGTGCATCTAGAATGGATGTTTAACTAACAAATTCTAGAAAATCCAATTGAGTCATATTTGTTTATCATGTGACATTCTTTCTTACAAAGAATTGTTTGTTTTTCTCAGGGATGCCCTCATATGGATGAGGTGTGTATCCTTGATCACAACCTCTTCCTTGCTTGATAGTGTATGTCTACTATAAACAAATCCCTTAGAAAAATTTAAAGATAAGAAGAAACTAAAATAGAAATCTATGGGTGAGCCAATAGAACAAGGGACACGAGCGTAAAAGTTCCTACCTTATATAATGTGTTTGGGGTAAGCTATGGTGAAATGACAATATGGTTAAGTAGCATAGATTTTATGAAGATTTCTTTTGGTACGGTGAAATTTTTTTACTATTGTACAACATAAAGATTTCATTAAATTCAAGTACTTTCTAAGTTATGCTCTCTAATATCCTGGGTAAGTCTACAAATAGATTAACTCTCATAAAGATAAAAGATTGTGAGGATAATGACAAAATATCTAGTTAGAAACTTTTGTACTGTACCTGAACCTCACCTTGCCAACACAGTTAGAAATCCATGGGCAGTGGTGATCAAATTTCTCAACACAATGGTTGCAAGAAGAGCAATGCTTGGAACGTATAGGCCTGATCTAAAGAAATCAGCAAATAAAAACTAACATGCAAAATGTTAAATTAAATGACATTTTATTATAGAGATAAATGTGTTTTCTAGATTACTACATTTCAAAATTAGTCTCTCAAGGATTTTGTTTCTAATTAGTATGCGTGTAGATAAAAAAGAATAGAGTACACACCAGTGTCTTGCATAAGTGAAAGGTGAAATGTAGATTTCATGTAAAGAATAGCAGCATTCTTTGGACATTCAAAGGCGTGTTTCAGACATAGAAAAAGAGTAAATTATTGAAGGAAGTAACAAGGAATGGCAGATGTCAAAGAAACAGAAGTAGTTTTCATTAAAATGTTCATAGGGAGATACATCTTTTGTTTTGAAAAAATAAAATCTCTACTATTTTGAGGAGGGTTTCTAAGAGTTTTGAATTCTTAGATCTCTGGTAGTCATGGTAAGTGACAAAAGCACTCTTGTGAAGAATAGTGATAGTCATTGTAAAACAGAAGAGAAGGCAATGATACTATGTAGAACACATGATCCACCACATTCAAAGTAACTTCCAAGAATGTATGTCAAATAAAAGAGTAGACATAGATGATAAGGTAGAGAATGGCATTTTCTACAAAAGTAGAGAGAAAAGGCCAAAATTCAAAGATGACTATTAGAGGAGACACTAGCTAAATGGGAGGGCATTCAACATGCATCAAAAGTAGTGGTATACACTACAAATGGAAAAGACAATGTTGATGAATTTGGAATGGCACTTTTAGAGTGTCATAGAGTTCCTCATGATAGTGAGCACAAAAGATGATCATTCATGTGAAGGAATAGTAAGAACGAAAGAAAAAAATGCATCCAAGAGTCTTGAGAAGTGAATATCAAAAGGATGTCAATAAATGGTGATCAAATTTGTAAGCAAAGATTAGTCCCAATGAAAAACAACACTTTTGAGTTCTTAGTTATAGACAAGGTTGACTGTCAAATAGGTTTGATGAGGTGACGATAAGTGTAACAATTCATGATTTAAAAAGATGCCAAAACAATGTGGATAAGAAATGTTTAAAGAAAGTTCTTCTTCAATGCTTATCCACTGTCATAGTGGTACAAAGATACTCTTATAATAGTCATCAATAGATAATAGAGGTCATGGATGCATGATTGCAAAGCACAACGAATAAAGAACAGACACTATTATGAAGGCTCATAGCCACAGTAAGGAATGATGTCATAAAAATCAAAAGAGGGATAGTCTCTAAAAGGAAGTGATATTCGAAGATATAAGTCATGAAAGGACCTCACTATGATGGATAAGAGAATAGGAAAACACTGTGATTGAGTCTCAGTGAAAGAGATCATCCAATAGCTAGTAGCAGTAGTCAAGATGTGCTCAAGATGTGAAATCAGTAACTATGAGGAGAGGCAATGTTATATCCACTATTATAAAGTACAGGTAAGGCTTAGAAATAATGATTTTGGACTCCACAAAATATTATAGTTTGAACTATAAAAATATAGACAAAATCCTTAGAAATCCCTTAAGGGAACATTACAGAAGTACTCAAGCATTGAAATTTGATAGCTATATTACATAGTCCTAACACGGGACATTACAAAAACCCTTTAATTCAGTCATTGCCAGTGTAGAACACAATGTATGGATTCTTCGTGCATATACAATCATTGAACCAGAGACCAAAATAGGGCTTGGAGATATGGATGTCAATGTAGTACAAAGAGATGAATAAAATACATTCTATATTTTCATATGATTTCCCTCTGTGACTATTTGGTTTTTCTGAATGTTTCCATTCACTAATTTGCAATTTATTTTGTTTAGACTTTCTTGTTCATTATTACAATCTACTACCCAAATGGTTTTCGGGAACGAGCACGTTCTTTAATATGCAAACGGTGGTGGAACTCGATAAAGGAGAATTAATGTTTTAATGTGTTGTATTTCTATTCTTGTATGAGTTCATGTTGATTGCAAATCGATCCACTCATGGATTTGGGAAGTGTAGTCAAAGATAGTAAGAACCATTATGTTATGTATTCAAATGAGTTTAACAAAATGTCTTATATTGGAATCAATTTTGAGTTTACAAATTTCATAGCATCATTTTCTAAATCTGCTATACAGTTTGGACTGGGTCTAGGAAGACCCGCAAGGCACAAACAAATAGTGACTACAAATTTTTGAACCCTAGAAATGATACAAATTGAATAATTTTGGTGGAGTGATCAATTATTTTGATGCACTATGAATTGCAACAATTGTTAGTCTCATTGATATCATAGTCCCCTAAATTTGGAGGTATTCAAAGACTAAGGAATTTGTCAGAATGAGTTGAAACCACTGTTCACAATTTAAAGTGACATTCTCAATCGGTTGTGTAGTAGATTGGGCCTATTAAGCTTTAGTTGAGTGATCTCATTGAGTGGTCTCATAAAAAGCTAAAGTAATATTAAAGTAATATCCACCAAAATTATCATTGAGTGGTCTCATAAAAAGCTAAAGTAATATTTATCCATATGGAAGTAACCAACATAAACAATGATAATGATTAAGGAGTAAAATTGAAGTTAATAGATATCACAAATATACAAGATAAATTTGGGAGAGATATTTTCCATCAATCAAAAAAATGATCTAATACATAAAAAATATTTTGCAAGAAAGTGACATGGAGAACATGATCCAAATGATACAACAACAACTATAGAGACAAATCGATTCAATATCAACAATATGGATAAGAAATAAGTAATAATGGTAAAATATTAAGAAACAAATAAAAGTGAAATATGAATAACAAAATATAATCCAGCTATGATTGAAAGTGGAGAAATGGTTTATTGGATATAGACCAACATATTAAGAAATTAGAGGATACTTGTAGTAAGATATTTGAATTATAAATTAGTACCAAATTAGTTTGGAATACATTTTCATGAACTATAAAACGGATTAACCAATAGTCGCTAGAAGATCAATGCAATAGAAAATAATATCTTTTTGTGTGGGTGTAATAATAATAATAATTGTCCATAAATGTGTATAATTTTTTGAATCTTTAGGTTATGAATATGTTATTTACACACTATTCTCATTGCATCACTCTAGGGTTAATTTCTTTAACATAAATAATCTATACCTTAGGATTGTGTTTTCCTATCAAAAAGTACCCTACAAATATCTTAAGACTCTCTTAACTATACCAAAGTGATTTAGGATTAGTCATGAATTAAATGAGAGCTCGCACTACTTGGAAAACACATTATATTTCATACACCATAGTGTACATCAAAATTCTAATAGCTCTTACATTAGTTACTCAATCCATGTCCTCTATTTGACTAGGTGTAGATGAGCACTAATTTATAGATAGCTTTATCCCATTAAAATCACCATTTGGTGTTCAAAGATATCAGAGATTAAAATCATTAAACCATTAAAATAACTATTTTATGTTCTTTTTAGGAAAGCATTAAAATAACCATTTGGTGTTCAAAGATATCAGAGATTAAAGAAGACTGGCAATCCATTATGAAACTAGGTATTATATATTATACATCCTTGGTGTTTACATTAAGAATGGATTGATTCATAGATATATAAGATAACCCTTCATTATTGCAATTGATTCTAATATTAGACAAGAATATTCAATTCATTAAAATATTAATCAATAAGAAGTGGGGAAAACTTAGAATAATATCATAGTAGATATTACCAATTCAAATTCTAATGGAGAGTTTTAGAAAAAAATCAAACAAGGTTATACTTAGAAACCATGAACATACTGCTATGATGAGGCCTATTTGAATAGAGATGAATATTACACCCATAAAAGTACCCATACATGCAAGAAAATCCACCTTATCTACCTTCCATATGAAATAAGCTGCAGGGAAGTCAATGAGACCCGCAAGGCTTTTTATGAGACCACTCAATGATAATTTTGGTGGAGTGATCAATTATTTTGATGCACTATGAAATAAGATTAAATCAGGGAACTAGCCTATCCACCAATTATCCTGATGCAGAGTGGTGGCAACTAAAGCTTAATAGGCCCAATCTACTACACAACCGATTGAGAATGTCACTTTAAACTATGAACAGTGGTTTCAACTAATTCTGACAAATTCCTTAGTCTTCGAATAGCTCCAAATTCATGGAACTATCCTATCCACCAATTTCCTTCTAAGAAACTCTATTATTCCCTATTGCCAATACTAACAGCACACTGCTAATTAGCAATCCTTTACTTCTAGTAGATCTCAACTTGTTGATGTTTGTTGGTTATGGTCTCACAAATTTGTAAAACAATTCCAATTGATTAACATAGAATAATCTGATAATACTCCTCAGTTATCTTTTATGTTTTGGTCTCAATCTTCTACAATCACCACTTCATAGTCCAAAAAGTGAGTGACTGATTCTATCCCGGCAACTTCAAACTAGTTCAACAAAAACCCTAGGTGATCAAGCTAGATTTGGGTTTAATGGATTAGTTTGAAGTGGGGTGTTTGGAATAGTCATAGATGATTGGAAAAGTTTCTATGGCCTTCTAATGTCTTGGCATGGTCAACTCCTTTACCTCTGTCCACCACCGACTGTAGCTTTTTGTTCCTTCTTTCTCCCACTGGCTAAACATGCTAAACTTGAAGCCTAGGGCATCAAACTTGAAGTGGTTCGACAACCTCCACAGCTCTGAGTGTTGGATAAATTAAATCATATTTCCCTAATTTGATTTTCATCTAGTGTCATGGACAATCCAATGGTGAAAATAAAAACTAGGTTGAAACAGATTAAATGAATTTGGGAGGACAGTGTGCATTAATGGACAGGCAGTGGATGTTAATTCATCTAAAAGTTTAAATCAATGACAAATACCAAGGATGCATCGAAAATAATTTTACCATGAAGATGTATAAATGAATTTGCAGGGTTAATAAGCTATCTGTTCATCACAAGAATGACAGTGCCACAAATAGAACAAGACAAGACAAAAGGAACATACTCCGAACTGTGAATCTTTTGTATTCCAAATAGTGCTTCCCCAACATCTAGGTTAAGGTAAGGAAATGAAAATTACCTTATAG
Source organism: Chamaecyparis obtusa (assembly GCA_027943335.1). Taxonomy (NCBI): domain Eukaryota; kingdom Viridiplantae; phylum Streptophyta; class Pinopsida; order Cupressales; family Cupressaceae; genus Chamaecyparis; species Chamaecyparis obtusa. Next base: position 177,971 of record BSBK01001767.1, read on the forward strand.
ATAGGTGGTCCTCCTTCACACGTTGCCCTTGATCAAATTCATCATGCATGGAATAATGAAATGAGAAATGAAACTTTTTTTTTTATTATGCCTGTGTTGGTCAAAATTTTGACCTCCATGGTATTGGTCGAAATTGTGACCAACATGGGTATGGATTAAAAAAAAATCAAAGCTTTCCTTCTATAATCCAACCAAACAAAACCTTTTTATTTATTTCTCAAATTTTTTGGTCGAAAAATAAGGTCAAATGTACTAGTGTCAGGTTGTGGCTATTTAGTCTTTATGAAGGTTGTATTTGTTAAGTATGCACAATGTAGATTTTCCATCACACCAAAAGCATGTACATGTGGTGGAGAGATATCTCATCATGGATATAGTCTCTATGCAAACTCCCCTCCACATTATAGATTCAAATAAAACCAAGTACCATGTGGGATTCACACCCACTATGTACTACGTCAATAAGCCAAACTTACGTGAACAAAGATTCTAGGGCTTGAGGAACTCAAAATGATGACCTATTCTCCGATACCATGTATATTTTTCCATCACACTAAAAGAGTGTACTAGTGGTGGAGAGGGATCTCATCATGGATATAGTTGCTATGCCAACAAATGATATGTGTGGATACATGCTTGGATGCATGAGAATGCATTGGAAGGCTTTATGTTTTGAGAGTATTCATTACAATTTTATAAGTGTCTTTTATTGCTTTATGGTTGAATAATAAAATGGAGTATGGATTCTTTTGGAGGTCATTTTTTCCCTCATGAGGCTTTTTCGAGGATATATCCTATGTTATCTTGTGATTTATCTATTTGATCTTTTCATAATGATGATTTTGTAAGTGACTATACATGTTTATTTCTCATGGATTATGTACAAAATGGATTAAATATAAATGTATAGAATTATTAATTCCAAACAAGTGGTATTAGAGATTTCATTATTTATTTAGAGTTAGAACCCTAGCTTGAGTGAACAAGGTGTGAAATTGAAGCCATGGATATGCATGAGGGATTCAAGATACTGCAAGGTATGGAACATGTGTATAAATATTTTATTGTAGATCTAAGGATTTTGGGTTTGATATTATGATGTGTTGCTTGTAGATTTGGGGCTAGAGGAATATTTGGATAAATGAGTATTTTTAAATATGCATTTAAGATGATGGATTTTAGGAAGATCTTGTAGAATTGTCTTCCTAGAAAAATTAGACCTTGCCATTAGATTCAGGTTGGCTAAGTCACGAATTCTTATATATTATTTGACATATTTTTTCCATAGTAGAAAAATATTAAAAAAAATTTAGAGTGACAACCTTTTGCATATCAAATTTATCTGTAGAGAGGAAATTGGAAAAATACTAAATATTTTTCTCATCATTAGAATTGTTACTTGCAAATATTAAATAAAATCAATAAATTTTGATATGTGTAGTGGGGACACTTTTGTATTGAATAAAAATGTTAAAAAATATATAATAATTTTGGGTGGGCCCAATCACCTACCTCCCTACTCCCTACTCACAAAAATACACCACTTTGGTACAATCTCACTACTTTGGTACAACCAAGGGCATTGTTAGCCCATGGTTGATACTCCTATAGAGTTATTTTGATTTTATTAGTTATGATAAAGTCATATTGATTGGCAAGGTCATTCAATAATGAAGGAAAGTCAAATCGGTAAGAGCAATAAGCTAGTCGGTAAAGGAAATAAAGGAAAGATAGATTTGGTAAAGGAGATAAGGATCAGACACTGAGTGAGGCTTCAAACACTGATTTGTACCGAGATGCAATAGTTACCAAACTGAGAGGTGATACATTTATTGAGAAACATAGAAAATATATTACCAAGCATCACAGGCTAACACAAGGAGAATATATAGATACATTGAACCTAGACACCGAGCAGAAAATGGTTTACAAATCTTGAGGAGATTGTCTGATAAAGCATTGGAAATTTAAATACAATTATTATGCATGATTATAAGATGAGATTCACCAATAATAATTAAATGAGATATATGCATTGGAGGATTAACCAATGCTATCATCACTTAAAGAGATTATTCTAGAACATTTCCACTGCTTCTAGAATTGAGTATAAATGGATCATAATGTGAAGATCATAGTATGTGTGAGATGAATGCAATGTGCATGTTCAAAGAAGAGATTGCATAACAAAGTTGATGAGAAGAGAAGCCACCAAGTAACAGAGCAATAAATAGAAGAGTATAATTTTGATTCAAAGTTGAAGCTACCAAGTATAGAATTGTTATTGTGAGTAAAGAACATGTTGTGGTAAACAGTTAATGAGAATATTGAGTCTAATAAGCATAAGATATCTACGCAAGTTATACACATAGTTTATGTACAGAGTTAGTGTGTACACAGATTTTTAAAGTCTCTTAATTGAGAATATTCTAACAGATCTTATTTTGTAAATCCTTTAACCAGGTATAGTTCTTATATTACAATTTTAAAATCCTTTAGCAAGGTATACTTAAGTTGTCTTTAGAATCTTAACTGGGTTAATATTGTTAACAAGGTAAGCTATTAGAAATAGCTATCATTGTAGATCTAACCAAGAAAACTTTTTATTGCAGTAGTGAAGTTTTGTGAGTGTCATACCTACCATAGTTTTTATCCTCTAACAAGGATTTATGTGATACCAAAATTACTATGTTATGAGTTATGTTTATTGTTAATGTTTTATATGTTGTATGAGATGCATGAAAATTTTTGAATTTAGTAAATGGTTAAGAAGGGTAAATAAAAAAGGTTTTGGAGTATTGATTCACTCCTCCCCTCTCTGTACCTACCTTTCCATAGTTAATCCAACAATTGGTATCAGAGCTTGAGTCTCTCATTAATAAGTTTAACCACTCGAGAGGAAAGATCTGAAGAGATGGAAAGTTAAAGGTATGAGAAGGTGATTGATAATATGGACATGGAGCTGAGGATGGCTAATAAGAAGATTGATGAATTCATGAGGAAAGTAAAGAATTTACTCAACAAGAGAAAGGAACTGGCACATCAATTGTAGGACACTCAAGATTAGGTTGAAGAGCTTGAAGAACTATCAGAGGGAAGTATGTTTGATGAATATGAAGCTACAATATTGGAACTAACTAAAAAGAAAAAAAAAACCTAATTGATCAGGTAAAAGTACCGAAAAGAGAACAAGAAGCTCAATCAGTAAGGATATGTGAAGTCCTAGAACAAAAGAGAAAAGATGAAGATGACAAAAGAATGGTGGAAGATGAGAGAATAAAAATGAATGTAGGGTTAAATGGGAAAGATGGGGAAATACTGATGTTGACACGAATTCACTAAAACTTGATAGACCAAATAGTAGGTGCAAATCAGGAAGTTGCAAGGAAAATTGGAGAGATTGTTGAAATAAGATCTGAGTATCAACATCTAAGAAATGAACTAAAATTTGAAAAGGATTCTACTAAAGTCTTGAAAAGAAATGAAGAATCATTGAGGATATTGGATGAATGACTAAGAGGTTAGAGACAACTGAGAGATACTTCTAGACTTGGATTCAATGCAAAAAACATAACCAAGAAGGGTGAGCCCTCTAAATAGGTAGAAAACCAAGAAAATGTTTCTATCCCACCGAAGACAAAGAACCCTACTTGCTATCATTATGGGAAACTAGGTCATACAACTAATATATGAAGGAGAAAAAGAGATAATCCAATGAGTATTCCTAAGTTTAATGGTTATTGTTACAATTGCAATAAGTATGGTCATAAAGCATTTGAGTTTAGATCAAGGATTTATAATAGTACAAGGAATCCAAGATTCAATGGCTATTGCAACAACTATAACAAATATGGTCACAAATTTGAATAATGCAGGTCACAAAGAAAGAATGAGAAATGGGTCCCTAACTGATAGAATACTGCTAACAACCGATAAGGATCAACTATACCATTGGACTATAATACAAGAATTACTTGTACACCATGTGGGAGATTTGGTCACATTACTGTAAATTACGTGTTGATAAATGGAAGGAACAATAGAAGGTCTTGGATAAATTCTAGCATGGATTTTTTTCACTGTCACAAGGTCGATCACCTAGCAAAATACTATAGGTACCAAGGAAAATCCCCTACCGAGGAAAAACCAAGTGAGACTACTAAAGTCAACATTAATGAGATAATAGATCAGATAAATAGAACATGGTGAAGGAAGTCTCAAGATGATGGAACTAAACTTGGAACAACTGATGGCACCACATCTTTTGGATTGGGTGCACCTATCTTCACCTAATCAGTCAAAGGTATGTGCAGGAGCTGATAATTAAAATTCTATCTTAAATCAATTCCTATCATTTGTGAAGAGATCCATAATAGCATAATAAGATGAATTTGGATATATGATTGAAGTTGACATTTCATATTTTGATCGGTAAGAAGTATAAGTTATTTTGTTCCATTAGGTGAAAGGAAAGCATATTTGGTAATGAGTGAAAAGGGAGTCGATAAAGTGCATTTAATGCTAAATTTATAACCATTAGAAACTATAAAATAAAGCTCATGTTATTTCATTTTTACCTTACACTTTCATGAGCATTTGAAGCACTGTGTAGATACAAGTCTAACAAGATCATTCAAGAAAATCTAAGCATTATCAAGTGTATTCAAGGTATTTCTGATATTTTCCCGAGCTACAAACTAACACAATCAAAACTATACTAGTTGAAAGATCATTTCTGAGAATCAGATGGCACCCAAAGTTCAAAAACCCATTGTTGTGGAGAAGATTGACCATGTCAATCCCAAGTATATGCTACCACTAGCCATAGCAACTGAATTTGATAAATCTAGAGCCCTATCATCGATCCCATCAAGAGTTATACTTATTGAAGATATTTACACCTTCATACATTGCAAGATTGAATATATTTTCCAAGTGGAGATAGATACATCTTACAAGAATCTATGCATAAATGGAAAGTTGGAAGATGTTTCACAAATCAAACTTGTACAAAATTAGGCACCAAAACTGAAAGATCTTGATGAATCACTTAAGACACTTAAGAAATATGGAGGATATTCAAGTTTGAAAAAACTAAAGTATGAGAATAGGAATGAGAAAGAAAAGTAGAAAATTGAAGAGGATATTGTGTTTACTTTACATAAGTTTAGAACTACACCTATGGAGATAGCCACACATTTACCAAATGAGCTATATTAAAAGATTGATGCTAGATGGAAATATGCCTTAGCATTTGAGAAGAAAATGAGGGAAAGATCACTGGCTATAATAGTACCTGACCTATCTAAAAGAGGAATGAAGGACACTACAAGAATACTCAAAGAGATTCTAAGTTAAAAGAAGAGGACTAAGTATAATGGTTGGTAAGCTAGAGGAAGTTCAAAATGAGACCGATGAACTTTGGAGAAAGATATTCTTTCCACATCAAGAGACATAGATCAATGAAACTCAAGGCAATTCAGAACCCATTGATTTGACTACTAACAAAGATGTGGTCATTATAGAGGATATTACTGATAAAGACCCCTCTGAGGCTAGTAAAGATGATGAGGATATAATGGAAATCGAGGCCAAGAAAATAGAAGAAATGAACATAGATGACTCAGCAAAGGTAAATCTAATGGATGAAGAGCCTCTCATTGAATAGACAATGAATTTTCTCAAGATTGAGGAAGTAATATTAGATATAAAAAAGGATGTTCCTATCAATACTAATTCCCCCACCAAAGAAAAACAAGAAACTATAAAAAAGGATACCGAGGTCACTACAAAGATCGAGACTGTCCAAGGTCAAAATCAAAATCTAGTGATACCTACTGAGGCCACAAAACAAGTGAAGGAGATATAAAAGGATAAAGAAGAGAAGAAAGAAGAAACTAAAGAAGAAAATAAGGAGGAACAAAAACAAGAAGAAAGGAAAGTAGAAGAGAAAAATGAAGAAAAAGATGAAAAAACCAAGGATACTACTACTACATCTTATCCAAAGAAGGAATCTACTTGTTAGTCTATTTTCCTGTTAATGCAAAATCCTGTGAAAATGGCCTTTTCTCCACAATTCTTGAAGATGTCCCGCCCTATTGCAAGCTTGTTTTAATGTGTGATGAAAATCCATAGTGTTTCATAGTTTGAGCTCTTAACCCTGTGTTCTTCATTGTGTCACCAAGATCTAGTCCAAATTGCACGAGCTACATTGCAAAACCCAGGGAGATATTCAAGTTTTAAGGTCTGTAGGAAACAATTTCAAAATCTTCCTAAGTGTCGAAAACCCACAATGTTTTTGAAAACCCATGATGTTTTCGGTCTCCCTACTACCTTTTGGTTTGCATGAAAATCCTGGATGTTTTCGATCTTTCACTAAAAACCTTGTGTGTTTTTGACCTTGCATTTCTTCTCTTTTGTCGGCACTCCTTGTTCGTCGGTCTTAAGTGCGCAAGTGTGATGGTTGGTGGGGCCAGATTCTTCAAGCGACAGAGGGAGGAGATCGATGGTCGGTGTATGAGCGTAAGGAATATTCCATGCTCATGAGATCATGCACTTGCCATTGATCTTCTTTTTGTTTGGTGCTCTATTGTGGGTCCGATGACAGGTCAGGTCATCCTGGCGTATTCTGGTTGGATGTGTCAGGGATAGGTGGAGAAATGACAGTGTGACTACGTGAAGAGCTGGTTGTGGGGCCGCAGTTTTCAAAGGAAGTAGAGCATTTGTAGGTCTGTGAAAATTAGGTGGTTGTCATTATACCGCTGAGGTGAGATGCTTGACTTTTAGCATCGTGGTATAACAAAGACCATCAATTTTGTTTAAAGAAATATAAAGCGCGTCGGCCCAAGAAAAGTAAACGAATCAAATGGTGGTGATATAAAGTTAATCTTAGTTCAAATGTTGACCGTTGATAGATTGCTGGCACCCTAAGGATGATCGTTGCATTTCAAATTCAAACTTTTGAGTGGGTTTGTAATCGACATTGCGTGGCTAAGTGATTGCGGTCGCATGATCCCAAGGGTGAGTAGGGTGTCTTGCGATCATGCGACCAGGCATAAATGTAAATCAGGATTCCTTTAGGGGCCACCTGATTTGTCGGGAAGGATGGATCATCAACGACCATGTTTTAAAATGAGCTAGGTGCCAAAGACTTCATTGTTGGAATTCAAATTTAAACTTGCAGATGGTTTTTGTGAAAGGAAGTACTAGAATTTATGGTTTTCTGGCCATTTCTTGATTTGGTTGGTGCCATTGATTGTTGCAGTGTGGTCCAGTGAGTTGGGTGATTGCTTGTAGATGTTTTGCCGTGTGGGGGAGGATAGTTTTTGTTGGCTCGAGGTGTTTTGATAGTCTGGTCAGACTATTATTCATGATGAATTTGTGATCCTGGGTACGGATTTGAAGATTTTATCTTTCTTGTGGATCATTCTTGTTTCTGACAGATTGGTGTTGGTTTTCCCTCCAGTGAGTTTTCAGATTTAGCTGTTGTAACCTATACCCTAGCTGTCCGAAGCTTATTGCATCCTATCTTTGGGATTCCAAGGTAGCTAGTGGTATAAATGGTTGAAGTTTTGACTTTGTAAGGGTTCCATTCTATTTGGTTCCTGTGGGAAGTAGTAAACATTATCGCATTGTAGGAGGCTGAATAGAATTTCTTTGCATCTTTTGCAGGTTATTGAAGTGGTTGCCTCATCTCTGGTATAGACATGTACATGATTCATCATACTTAATATAATTGTTTCAAGCTTTCAAGCCTCTCCTTGGTGTCAGTCTTATGAGTTTTGGATTTTCTGGTCCATTGCATAGGGTTACCTTTGCATATGTTCTAGTCTTTAGTTCTTGATCTAGGATCAAGTGAAAAATACTTTGGATAGGGCATAGATTCATTAGATTTGTCTACAGAAGGATCTTATAAGTAGTGGATGGGCTGGAATAGTTGTATTTATGGCTTTGAGTCTTTGACAGTAGTTGGTTCATGTTCTATATTTGTTTTTGAGTGCTGCCCAATGGATAATGACACTGATCAATGACTAGTATATTCAGTTGAGTCCAATGCTTGATGGTTTTTGGCTATTTCCTGCATCTTTGAATAATAGCTCCATTTCAAGTCTTTTTCATTATCTGGTTGATAGTAGTAATACCCTTCACAAGACCATTTTACCCTACATAGTAGAGTTGATTCAATGAATACCTGGTTAGTATTTAGTAATCCTTTACTATAATCTGCTATATGAATCCAGAAGTATAAGATGTGTAGTAAGCTGAGTCTTATCTGGATTAGGTGTACCCGCCTTAGTTTTGCAGAGCCAGAAGTGTAGAGGGAAGTCTTATCCCTATAGTTGGTCCAGTTGCCTTGCAGAGCTCCCATACTTGGAGCTAACCACTCCTAACATTAGTCTCAAGGCATATTGGTAGCCCTAAGTGGCATAAGCATTTTTGAATAGCAACAAGATGGCGACTCTGCTAGGGAGAACAATGAAAAAGAAAAATATCTGTTAGGATCTCTAGTTATGGTTATATTGTAAAGTCAAAATCTTTATTGACCAGATTGATTTGCCCATCCGAGTCACCAACAAAATGGTGACTCTACTAGGGAAGGAGTAAAAGACAGCAAGCTCCCTTTCTTGGCTGGATTATCCTAGAGTTTTGGTTGAAAGAATAGAGTTAGATGAACAAACAAGCATTTGCAAAATTTTCTCACCTAGTTGTGAGTGGCGGCTCTGATTTTTCTTTGTTTGATCAATGCATCTTCTGATAAATAGTGCATGTTTACTTGGCAAGTTTTGGTTGATTGGAAGAGATACTACACAAGACATACTTTCCTTTTCAAGGAGGTGGTGACTCTACACTGCAAAGAACTTGATGGAGCTACAAGGTGAGCTCTAGATCTGTCTTGCTTCCAGCCAAAGGTCTTTTACTGCAAAATTCTCAGGTATTTCTCAAAGGTCTAAATGTCTCATTATTAAGTGATCAAGCACTAGGAAAAGGAATAAAGTGTGAGTAGAGGTTTGCATACTTCAAGTTTTCAGTTGCATCTCTGCAAAATCTTATGAAAGCACTGCATTAAGTTGTAATGGGTAAGCTTGAGGAGGAGCTTGCATTATTAGAGCAGGGCATCCTTAGGGATTGCATAAAATTGGTAAGATTGAAGGTGGGGTGCAGACAAGATCTATCCACATCTCTTTTCTATGATAATTTTTGTGGTGCATATGATGAGCTTCCAGATAATATTGAGTTTCCTGAATCTGAGTTCATTGGTTTATTCTTGGAGCTTTGTTTTCCTGAGTCAACCAGTTGGTCAGATGCTTTATGGAAGGAGTATTATGGATGTTTCAGGGATTGGGTACTTAGTGATGATAGTCTTGAGCTTGAGGATGCACTTGGGGTTTTTCTCTTTGGTACTGATATTGAGAATGATGGAAGTTATGAAGGAGATGTGTCAAGTGATGACACTCTTTCTTGCAATCATGAGAGTGATTCTCTTTCTCAGTATGGGGAAGAAAGTTTATGCAGTCAATTAGATGAAGAAAAGGATTGGATTGATGAATATGTTGTTGATGATTGTATGTCAGAGGAGGGTGTTCTTATGGACTGTTGCTCACTTCATAATGAACAAATTTCAGATCTCCTATCTTGTGAATATCTTAGGTATGCAGGGAGGGATGACTCTGAGTTCCTACATCCAACATACATTGATTTTGACCGAGAGCATGAGTCAATAGGTTTTGACTTTGACATGTGTGCCTCTAATTCTTTTGCTGCCCCCACATTACTAGATAGCAACCAGATACAACATGATGATGAAGTCATCAGCATTTGTTTAGCTTCAAGCAATGCAAATATCCCTAATGTATGTATTGATGTTTTCCCTCCCACCCACCAACAATTTTTGGGTTTGTCAAATGTTGACAAGATGCAGGATGCTCATATTTTTGATGATTCATGTTCATCAGAGTTCTCCTCATGTGGTTGCCCTGCAAAATAAGTGGTTGAAGATTCATACTCTTTTCCCTCTTTTGCCAGATATGATAGTGAAGAAGACCTTCACTTGGTTCATGATCTAGTCAGTGAGAATATCATTGATGAACCAAGTTGCTTAGTGGCTGAAGCAATACATGAAGGTAAATTAGAGGATTCAAGTCCTTCTCAGCCAGGTAATTGTAATGTAATGCATGGTAATCAATATGCTACATTTTCTAATGCATTACTAGATCAAATTTTTATTTCTAGTCATTAAGGAGGAGTAGATGATGTTCCCTACTTCTTGGAATTTGAATATGAATATGGTGGTTGTGACTGGAAAGACATGGGCAGTTATCATTATAGTTTCATTTTTCAGCCCATGAAAATTCACATATGTTGGCAGCAAGATGGTCAAGATAATTTCAAGTGTTTGGACACATATGTAGATGAAAATTAGACCTTTGATTCAGGGGGGTCATTGATTTCATTTTGGTGGCCTGGGGCCATCAAGTAAAGTTGTAAATCTTGTAAATTTCTGTAAATACTTTCCCTTTCCTGTTGTGTGTTTTTCCTTCCTGTTCCTTGCATTTTTTGAAGTTCCTTGTTTTGTCTAGTGGGTGGTCTGCTTCTTCCTAGAGATCTGAGGTCCTCATTGTATTTGCAAGAGATACATGTCCCCAACTAGAGCCACTGTTAGTCCATTTTCTTGTCAATACAAAATCTTGTGAAAATGGACTTTTCTCTACAATTCTTGAAGATGTCCCACCCTACTGCAAATTTTTTTTAATGTGTGATGAAAATCCATAGTGTTTCATGGTTTGAGATCTTAGCCCTGTGTTCTTCATTGTGTCACCAAGCTCTAGTCCAAATTGCACGTGCTGAATTGCAAAACCCAGGGAGATATTCAAGTTTTAAGGTCTGTAGGAAACAATTTCAAAATCTGCTTAAGTGTCGAAAACCCACAATATTTTTGAAAACCCATGATGTTTTTGGTCTCCCTGCCACCTTTTGGTCTGCATGAAAATCCTGGATGTTTTCGATCTTTCACCAAAAACCCTGTGTGTTTTTGACCTTGCATTTCTTCTCTTTTGTCGGCACTCCTTATTCGTCGGTCTTAAGTGTGCAAGTGCAATGGTTGGTGGGGTCAGATTCTTCAAGTGACAGAGGGAGGAGATCGACGGTCAGTGTATGAGTGTAAGGAAAATTCCATGCTCATAAGATCATGCACCTACCATTGATCTTCTTTTTGTTCGGTGCTCTGTTGTGGGTCCGATGATAGGTCAGGCCATCCTAGCGTATTTTGGTTGGATGTGTCAGGGACAGGTGGAGAAATGACAGTGTGACTACATGAAGAGCTGGTTGTGGGGCTGTAGTTTTCAAAGGAAGTAGAGTGTCTACAGGTCTACAAAAATTGGGTGGTTGTCATTATACCGCTGAGGTGAGATGCTCGACTTTTAACATTGCGGTGTAACGATGACCATCAATTTTGTTTAAAGAAATATAAAGCGTGCCGGCCTGAGAAAAGTAAATGAATTGAACGGTGGTGATATAAAGTTAATCTCAATTCAAATGTTGACCGTTGATAGATTGTTGGTGCCCTGAGGATGACCGTTGCATTTCAAATTCAAACTTCTAAGTGGGTTTATGATTGACATTGCATGGCTAAGTGATTATGATCTCATGATCGCAAGGGTGAGTAGGGTGTCTTGCGATCATGCGACCAGGCATAAATGTAAATCAAGATTCCTTTAGGGGCCACCAAATTTTTTGGGAAGGATGGATCATCAACGGCCATGTTTTAAAATGAGCTAGGCGCCAAAGCCTTGACTACTGGAATTCAAATTCAAACTTTCAGATGGTTTTCATGATAGGAAGTACTAGAATTTATGGTTTTTTGGTCATTTCTTGGTTTGGTTGGTGGCATCGATTGTTGCAGTGTCATCCAGTGAGCTGGGTGATTGCTTGTAGATGTTTTGTCATGTGGGGGAGGATAGTTTTTGTTGGCTCGAGGTGTTTTGATGGTCTGGTCAGACTGTTATTCATGATGAATTTGTGATCCTGGGTACAGATTTGAAGATTTTATCTTTCTTGTGGATCATTCTTGTTTCTGACAGATTGGTGTTGGTTTTCCCTCCAGTGAGTTTTCAGATTTAGCTGTTGTAACCTATACCCTAGCTTTCTGAAGCTTGTTGCATCCTATCTTTGGGATTCCAAGGCAACTAGTGGTATAAATGGTTGAAGTTATGACTTTGTAAGGGTTCCATTCTATTTGGTTCCTATGGGAAGTAGTAAACTATGTTGCATTGTAGGAGGCTGAATAGAATTTCTTTGCATCTTTTGCAGGTTATTGAAGTGGTTGCCTCATCTTTGGTATAGACATGTACATGATTCATCATACTTAATATAATTGTTTCAAGCTTTCAAGCCTCTCCTTGGTGTCAGTCTTATGAGTTTTGGATTTTCTAGTCGATTGCATAGGGTTACCTTTGCATATGTTGTAGTCTTTAGTTCTTGATCTAGGATGAAGTGAAAAATACTTTGGATAGGGCATAGATTCATTAGATTTGTCTACAGAAGGATCTTATAAGTAGTGGATGGGTTGGAACGGTTGTATTTATGGCTTTGAATCTTTGACAGTAGTTGGTTCATGTTCTATATTTGTTTTTGAGTGCTGCCCAATGGATAATGGCACTGATCAAGGACTAGTATATTCAGTTGAGTCCAATGCTTGATGGTTTTTGGCTATTTCCTGCATCTTTGAATAACATCTCCATTTCAAGTCTTTTTCATTATCTGGTTGATAGTAGCACTACCCTTCACAAGACCATTTTACCCTACATAGTAGAGTTGATTCAATGAATACCTGGTTAGTATTTAGTAATCCTTTACTATAATCTGCTATATGAATCCAGAAGTATAAGGTGTGTAGTGAGCTGAGTCTTATCTGGATTAGGTGTACCCACCTTGGTTTTGTAGAGCCAGAAGTGTAGAGGGAAGTCTTGTCCCTATAGTTGGTCCAGTTGCCTTACAGAGCTCCCATACTTGGAACTAACTACTCCTAACATTAGTCTCAAGGCATATTGGCAGCCCTAAGTGGCATAAGCATTTTTGAACACCAACACTACTAATAAGTCAAAGATAAAGAAAAGGAAGCATGAAAAGGAGAAGGTTGATTTAAGCCATCCTATCATTATACCAAAGGTTGATATCTCCATAATGAGCTCTAATGAAATATCAGAGTTCACAAATTTATCAAAGTGGAAAGTTGCCCAAGATAAACTAATTGCTAAGAAGAAAAAGACTAATGTCTTAGAAAATGTTAAAGACATATTATAAGAAATTGTGCCAGAGGAAGATATTAATGAGAAAGGAGAGATTTATAGTCAATTGAGTGAACTGGTGAGACAGATCAACAAACCTAGTACTAATACTATAGAGTATCTAATGCAAGTGCATAGGAAGCAGATGGAGACTAAAGTTATTGAAGAACTAATTCAATCAGTCGCACTTGACAAGGTAACATTATCTGAGCTCATTACCAATTTAATATTTGAAAGAAATTCTTTTATTATTTCAAAATATTTTTTTAATTTTAAACTTTACCAAGGAAATCAAAGATAAGGATGAAAATATGGAGAAGGAGCTGACTAAACAGTTAGCTAACGTATCTATCAAGCCTAATTCTTTCAAGGAATATTATGAAAGGCTGAAGCACTTAATGGGAGTGAAACATGAGTTAAGAAAAGATGAGAATGAAATCAGAATGAATCTCATGGAGCTCCAAACATTTTTTATTCCACATATTGAAGCATTGCAAAAAATTGTACATAAGGCGAAAGATCTCGTAAGCACATCGGATGCAAGTGCAATGGACAACATGATTAGTTTAACAATTGATATCAATAAACATATCATAACATTGTAGACACTAAAATATTCATGGAAGGCATCACTGAAGGATGAACAAGACATATAAATATCTATTTTTGTCTAGATCCGTCCACCAGACAAATAGTAAGTTATTATTTTTAGAATTTTTGTTAAAAAAGGGGGATACGAGAGATAGTAGATAAAGAAAAAGAAGAAAAAGATATAAGGGGGATATATATTATCCAAGGATGATAATAGATACAAAGATATTATAAGGATGAAATAGGTATATGTGGATAGATATGAGTACATAGATTATTACTACAAGGAGAGTAATAAGTAAAGGTTTTACTAAGATATGTATACATGAATTTTTTGACAATTTTCTAAGGAAAAGGAATTTTGATGACTTTAAAGGTTTCTAAAAAAGTTACCAAACTAATGCCAAAGAGGGAGATTGATACTCCTTTAGAGTTATTTTTTTGTCATTAGTTATGATAAAGTCATATTGATTGTCAAAGTCATTGGATAATGAAGGAAAGTCAAGTCGGTAAGAGAAATAAGCTAGTTGGTAAAGGAAATAAAGGAAAGATAGTTTTCGATAGAGGAAATAAGGAGAAGACACAAAATGAGGAAAAACTAAGCACTAGACATTGAGTTGTACCAAGATACAACAATTACCAAACTAAGAGATGATACAGTTATCAAGCAATAAATAAAATGTATTACTGAGCATCACAGACTGACACAAGGAGAATCTACAAATACACTGAACATGGACACCGAGCAGAAAATGATTTACAAATGTCAAGGAGATTGTATGATAGAGAATTAGAGATTTAAATACAATGACTATGCATGATTACAAGGTGAGATTCACCAATAAGAATTAAATGAGATATATACATTGGAGGAGAAACCAATGATACAAATGCTTAAAGAGATGATTCTAGAATATTTGGACACCAATTCTAGAATTGAGTATAAATGGATAAAAATGTGAATATCATAGTATGTGAGATGAATGGAATGTACATGTGTGAAGCAGAGATTGCAGATAGAATGTGATGAGAAGAGAAGCCACCGAGTAACAGAGCAGTAAATAGAAGAGTATAATTGTGATTTAGAGTTGAAGCTACCGAGTACGCAATTGTTATTGTGAGTAGAAAACATGTTGAGGTAAACAGTTAATGAGCATATTGAGTCTGATAAGCATAAGATAGATGCAAGTTCTATAGATATTTTATGTACTAAGTTAGTGTGTAAACAAATTTTTAAAGTATCTTAACCGAGCAAATCCTAATAGATCTTATTTTGTAAATCCTTTAACCAGGTATAGTTCTTACATTAGAATTGTAAAATCTTTTAGAAAGGTAGAATTAACTAGTCTTTAGACTCTTAATAGGGTAAGCTATCATAAATAGCTATCATTATAGATCTAACTAAGCATAATTTTTACTGCAATAGTGAAGTTTTGTGGGTGTCATCCCAACTATAGTTTTTATCCTCTAACAAGGATTTATGTGATTCTAAAATCACTCTGTTATGAGCTATATTTATTGTTAATGTTTTATGAGATGCATGCAAAGTTATGAATGCAGTAAATGGTTGAGAAGGTTAAATAAAAAGGTTTTGGAGTATTGATTCACCCCTCCCCTCTCAGTACTCACATTTGCATACTTAATCCAACAGGTTCTTGTGGGTACTAGTACTACCATTGGTCGTTTGGTCAGTGTAGGGGTCATGGGCCCAACCTGTTAACCCCAACTAGTGATGATGATGAAGACTGAGTTTAGAGGTATACAAGATTGTAGAAGGATTAAATCAGTTGTTATTTTTTCATTGATGTCAAGAAATTGATTTCTATTTTATATTATGTTGCCATATCATTAGGAGTATGATATAAGTTGAGTAGTTTAAAGAAAAAGAGGAAGTGAAAATTTGTGAAGGATTTAGTGAAGTTGAAGAACTTAATTAGATAGCTAATACAAATCAGACAATGATAAGGTAATAATGGTTTAGTTTTTTTTTACTTTACATTTGAAGATATCAAGTTAGTAAAGGAGATTGGACAAGTGAGAAAGGTTAGAAAGTTGACAAGGCTAAAAATAGTGTAGTTACCAAGCAGGAAGAAGTCATTTGGTAAAAGGAAAGTAATCTTTGGTAAAGAGAAAGGAAGCCAAGACATCGAGTGCAAGGAGTTAGTTACCAAGAAAAGAAAACATAATTTCGATTGGAGGAAAAGGAAAGAAATTGAGCACAAAACAAAAATTAAATACAAGGATCAGAACAACATTTAATGAAGAGCCATAGTGATCTAGAAGATTCCAAGGATGAAGAAGAGTTAAAGATATCTATGATTACGAAAATTCGAGGTGATGATCTATGGTAAAGATTTATGTGGCAAAAATTGAAGGTACAAGTTCCAAGAAAAGTTCATGTTCTGAGGTGATGATAACAAGTTTTATCGAGTGCCAAGTTCATTGAATCAGTTCAAGAGGATGATCTGATGGTTTAGAATAAATAGAGGAAAACCTAATCAAGAAGATTACGAGGAAAAATAGAGTCCATATAAAGGATGAAATTGAATGAAAAAAAAGATGGCTAGTTGAAGTGTTGATGTGTTGTCGAGTGATGTAGTGAAGAAGAAAAAGGTAGAAATATGAGTCTACAGATGATATTGACAAATTTTTGAGGCTATTGAATAGTGAAGGAATGAAGTGAAGACAAAGAGTGCACAAGGGATTTGACTAAGAAAGAGGCAGTTGAAGATTTATAGATCAAATTTTATATTATTTCTTATTAACATTTCTAGCAGGAAAATCTCTTAACCAAGTGGAATTAACAGTCTTATTGTAAATCCTTGAGAGAGGTGACATTCTAGAAGAGTGTTAAAATCCATTTAAACAAGCCACTCCTAATAGGGTGAAGATCCTAACAGATCTGGGGAAAATCCCCTAATAGGGTCACATTTAACAATGTGCATTTTAATCTTTAATAGGATTGGCTCTAACTGAGCATACTTTAGAAGAGTATTTTGATCAGTGGGTGACGATTCCCACATTGGTTTTTTCCAAATTGGGTTTCCACACTAAATACTGGTGTCAAATGTGTTGAATGTTTATTGTACAAGCTATTTTCTGATTACTTAAATTTTTTGATTGAAAAAGTTAATTTACTACTATTCTGATTACTGGAAAAATAGGTTTTGAAGGGACCCGAAACCCTTTACAACTTAAGGAGAAAAAGATAGGAAAAATTAAGCATAAAAAACAAAAGAAGAGACATACAACAATGATTTTCCCATGCTAGGGGCTACAAAGCTAATAGAGAAACCCTACCAAAGAGACAGCAAAAGAAACAAAAAAACTAGTAGGAGCACCAGGCTACAGAACTCCAACTTTTTCATCTAGCATTTTCTCCATCTTGGCCTAAATGTTATCCATCCTACTGATAACCCTTTTTAGATCATCCAAATTATTCTTAATCATAGGGGACTTCTTCTTATCACGTGTCCGAGAACTGGGACCACCACTATCCAGCAGAGGAGCGCTCCTAACCTCAATGTCATCCTCCGAAGTATTGTCTAGCAAGTTAACTAGAGCCTTCAAATTGGTACTAGAAGCCTTCATACTATCCATACTATGCTGGAGAATGTTGATAAGAGTGTTATCAACTCTATCCATTCTATCCCTCAAATCAACAGCATGTGGGTTAGCAGTTCTCTCATTAAGAAGAGACTCCACTTTCTCTTGGAGGATGGTGTTGTTGGCTTCAAGCTTTCTACATTTCAAATGGAGTCTTTTAATTTCATGAAAAAACCACTTACTAAATCTGAATGAGTAAAGGGCCTCGGCTTTAGTAGTCTATAGGATGCCAGTAGTCACCTCCTCCCTATCATTGAAATCTTCAAATATAAGCTTGATAGTGGACTCTCTAGCCTTATGTTCACTGGACTCCTCGGTACCCTCCTGATTGTTATCCTTAGAATCATGAGATATGGGCATGTCATGCCTCATCCCTTCAACAAAATCTTCCAGAACGGGTACCTCCTCCTTATTAAAATCCCTATCATTTTTCTATTTTTTAGCATACTGAATGACCATATCAACCAGGTCCTCAAGGCTATGGGAATTTAGCACCTCAGTGCCTTCAGACTTTTCCTCATTTGTTCTCTCTTGAGTATTATTGTCAAGGTCCTCAACTTTAGTAATGTCTTTTTCCTCATTGCACAAGGTAGTATCCTTCTCCATAGTGCCCACATGCACATTCTCATCTCCACACCTCTGAGCTTCATCAGTACCCTGTATATTAGTATCAATATTCAGCTGATCCCCCTTCCTAGTATTCTCCTCATTCCCCTTTGAATTCCTACTGCCATCCTCTTCCTTGTGTTCTTCCTGATCAGACATAGCCTCAGAGTCATCAGTCTCTTCCTTGTCCTTTCTAGGGCTTTTCATCTCCTGGACATTATCAAAAACCTCATCCTCAAAATCCTCCATTTCTGAGCCCTCAGAGTCACACTCCTCCTCAATAGTTTCCTAACAGATTTTCTTCGAGCTGCTGCTAGGATTGTCCTCTGCCTTCCGTTTAACAGACCCCATCTTTGACTTCTTAGGGATTATCTTCTTCTTACCAGGGAAAGGAGTAGAAGAAGGGATAGGGATGGTTTTCTTCATATGCTCATGAATTAACAGAATTAATCCCTCATGTTTCATAGCCTTTTTAGGAGAACCCTTATGTTCATTTATGCTTTTAATGAGAGAAGTATACAGATAAAAAGGAATATTGATGGTATCCTTGTACCTAAAGTGATTTAGAAACATGAAATGACAGGAATGAGCCCGAGTGAAGTGGTCGTCAAGGGTGAAGTATTCCATAACAACCTACAACACATGGCACCAAATCTCCTTAATCTTGACAGGTTCCATGTAGCCATTAACCTTGCCTTCCACAAAATCAACCTTCTCTTTCATAGATTTCGAGAACTTTTTAGCCATCATGTCCAAAATCTTGCAGTTTCTATAAAATTTCTGACCTTCATTAGGGATTCCCAAAATTTGAGCTATAAGCTCAATAGAAATCTCCAATGTGCAACCATGAATGGTGATAGAATTGTCCTTCCAGCCTTCAACAAATTTCTGGGTTACTTCCTTGTCAAAGCCATGCAGTTTTCCTAAATAATGGGTTACTCCACCTTTTTTCAACTTCCTCCAAACCATCACCATTTTTGGTTCCTTAAGCTTGCTACAGTTATCTGGTTCTTCACGCTTCAAATCACTGCCCATATTCATAGAGTTCAGGGACATAGAGCTTTCAGTGAAAATAGAGTTGAAGTAATAACAACCCCTATTAATAAGATTACCACTATATAGAGCCTAGAAAATGTGCAAACTGTTGGTAATGACATTGCTTAAAAACCCGCACCATACTTCCCATAATTACAATCAAAGAACGTAGGGCTTAGGTGAGTTTCATTAATAATTCTCAATCTTTCCTTCCTTATTATTGATTTTATCATAATTAATGTGAGATTTGGTGTCCTCTCTCATATCCACCTCGCTGTCCCAAGTAATGATGTCAGCAGACTTAACCCCAATGTTCGCCAAGTTGTCCACCATGAAGTTGCCCTCGTGGTACACGTGGGTTATGTGAGTAGTAGTACACTTGGCAATGATTTTTTTAGCTCCAGCAATAATTTTATCTATTGTCCATGATGGAGGGGAATTGCCTTTAAGGAAATTAATGATATTCAATGAGTCGCCCTCCAGCCAGACATTTTTGAAGTTTTATTTACTAGCAAGTTGTAACCCATAGTAAGCTCCTGAAGCCTCCGCTAAGTGGTTGTTTTGAGTTCCCAAAGGAACAACGATAGCTTGAATAACATTACCACTACAATCCTTGATAACACTACCACACCCAACTGAACCAGGATTGCCCTTAGCCACGCTATCAAAGTTTATCTTAATCCAGCCATTAGGGGGAGCAATCTAGACAATATTATCATGATCATTCTTCTTATTTTGAGATATCCTATAATTCCCAATATGCTGGGTGAATCTACCTAGGTTTTCCAGAATCCCCCTTTTAGCCTTCTCAAACACCAGTTTAGGAGGGCTATTATTGTTTTGGAAAATGCAGTTGTTTCTTTCTTTCCATAGATTCCAGGAAATATGAGGAGCAGCCAAGATCCATTTATGTTTCTCCCAAACATTAACACCAGGAAAAATCCATTGCTGGCAAAAGTCCTGGACAGTAGAGGGAAAAATCTAGCAAAAGGCACTATCCTGCAAAAATAAAGACCACACGTGCTGAGAAAAAATAAAGACCATATCTCCTACTTATCAAGACCACACATACTAAGAAAAAGGACAATGCAAAAAAAGGTGGTTAGTATCTTCCTCAGCCACCTGGCAAAGGCAACACCTATTTGGCATGATGAAACCTCTTTTCCTAAGATTGTCAATGGTAAACACTTTGTTTTGGACAAAGATCCAATAGAAGATTTCAATTTTGGGGGTAAGATTCTTATTCCAAATCTTTGTCCAAAAAGGGGTAACCTCAAGAACCTCAAATTGGATAGAGCTAGCAGTAGCCATAGAGAATTTACCATTAGAAGAGGGACCCCATATAAGAGTGTCCTCCTTATCAGCTTGGTAGCATTGAGCCAGGGAGGCCTTATCAATTTCATGGAAAATAGGGTTGAAAATAGCCAACTTCATCCAGTAGTCATTTCTCCAATAATCTTTCACTTTAGGACCAATAGTTGAGGAGCATATGCTAATCTCCTGAGGATTGTTAAACATACAATTCAGGGGTTTTTCAAACAACCAAGGATCAGTCCAAAAGTTAATACTAGACCCATTACCCAACCTCTAGATCTTTCCTTTATTAGCTATACTTCTAGCATCATTAATATTCCTCCAAAAAATAGAGCCCTCCACTTTCTCCGAATTGGAAAGGAACTTATCAATGGAAGGGGTATCATACAGGTATTTATGTTTACAAATAGTACTCCAGTCCTTAGGATCTTCATAGATGCACCAGAGCTACTTGGCCAAAAGAGCTTTATTCATAATCTTTAAAGGTCTAAGACCCAAACCCCCCATAGACTTATGTTTACACACCTTTTCCCAAGCAATAAGAGGTATACAATTTCTTTCCTCAACCCTAGACCATAGGAACCATTTTAGGATACTTTCAATTCTATCCACATGTTTTGAAGGCATCTTGGATAGACTCAAAGCATACACCATAAGACTTTGAAGAGTGGACTTGATCAAGGTAATCTTTCCAGCCTGGGACAGGACAACATCCTTCCAACCAGCCATTTTTAAAAAAAATCTCTCCACCATCTGATTCCAAAAAGAGTCACTAATGTTGAGGCCCAGAGGCAGTCCCAAATAGGAAGAGGGAAAAGAGCTTATACTACATTCAAGAATACCAGCTATCTTGCACTGCCTTTTCTCTGGGGTGTTGATGAAGAACAAAGTGCTTTTAGACCAATTAATAAGTTGACCAGTACCATTAGTATAGAGGTTAAGAGAAGATTTAAAGGCTTTAGCTTCATTGACTATTGAAGTGCCCATTGTGATGGTGTCATCCACAAACTGAGCATGAGAGAAAATTAAAGGTCTAGAAGAGGGTTTGAGACCCAAAATGATACCTTTAGAAACCAAAGATTGAAAGTACCTCCCCATGCTTTCAGCCAGCAAAGTAAACATGATAGGAGAGATAGGGTCTCCCTGTCTGAGACCTCTAGAGCTTTTGAAGAACTTAGTTGGAGAACCATTGATAAGAACAACAAAGGTAGTAGAAGATATCAATTAAAAGATAATTTGGATGATCCTTTCACTAAAACCAAACTATTTTAGAATGAAGCACAAAAAGTTCCAATCAACCCGGTCATAAGCTTTCACAAGATCAAGTTTAAGGATAAACCCTCATTTATTTCCCTTCATAGCTGAATGGATATTCTTATGAACCAACACCACTGAGTCCAGAATCTACCTTCCCAGAACAAAACCTTTCTGTTGAGGAGCTATCAGAAAAGGAAAAATATGCAGCAGCTTGGAAGTAATAATTTTAGAAAAGATCTTATAGGAGTTACATAAACTAATAGGCTGAAATTGGTCAAAGGATTGAGCCCCAGCAATTTTGGGAACTAATGCTAAGAAAGTACCATTGATTTTTTTAAGAAGATTCCTACATCCAAAAAAATCCTTAATAGCATTAGAAACATCCTTCTCCACTATAAACCAAAATTTTTGAAAGAAAAACATAGGGAAGCCATTCGGGCCAGGAGCTTTATCTCCTTCAAAAGAGAAAATAGCATCCCTAATCTCCTTAATAGAAGGAATCACCTGAAGGGCCCTATTTTGATCTGTATTTACAATTCTAGGAATAGCCTCTAGTAATTGTTCTTGTCAACCTCCATCAAGAGAACCATCAGCCATTAGAAGGGTAGCAAAATAGTTAACAACAATAGTCTTAATCTCCTCTTCTTTATGAATCTCAATCCTTTCCATTGCAATTTTAGCTATTCGATTATTAGCCCTATGTCTGAGAGTAGTAAGGTGGAAGTACTTAATGTTTATATCCCCTTCCTTAAGCCAAACTGCCCTAGATCTCTGCCTCCAGTAAGTCTCCTCTTTAGATATCAGACTATGATAATTGACAAGAGCCTTTTATTCCTCAGCCTTAAGGGAGTCTGATAGGCCATGAATCTGAATAGTGTCCTGAATTGCAGCAAGGTCATCTTTAGCTTTATTCTTCTATTTAAAGATGTCTCCAAAAACTTCTCTATTCCATATTTTAACTTTCTCCTTTATGTTTTTAAGTTTTTTGGTAACTTTGAACATAGCAGAGCCCTCCACCTAAATATTCCACCATTCCATAATACAGTTTTCAAAATCAGGATGGTTTAACCACATTTTTTCAAACCTGAAAGGAAACCATGTAGGAGCAGTTATAGGGTTGATCTCCAATAGTAAAGGATGATGGTCAGAGCCCATTTTTGGGAAGGAGGTCAGCAAACAGTTATATTTAGATATCCAGTCATGGGATATAAGGGCTCTATCTAGTTTACTTTGAATATTATGAGGGCCAACACACTGATTGGACCAAGTAAAATTCAATCCTTGGAGGTCAAGATCAATCAACCCTTCATCATTAATAAAGTTAAACAAATCAGCTCTACTATCATCTTGAGACAGGACACCTCCATACTTTTCAGTATATGTAAGAGGGGTGTTAAAATCCCCCATAAGGAGCCAAGTTTCATCCTTGAAGTTATTTCTTTTATCCGATATTTTCTTCCAAAAGTTTTCCCTATTAACTTTAGCATTAGGAGCATAAATATTAGTGATGACCTAGCTAAAATTATCTGTAGCATTCTTCATTCTGATAGATGTCAAATTAGGGTCTTCAGCTACAATAATCCCATTAATAGTCTTATGGTTCCAAAAGATAGCAGTTCCCCCTGAAGCCCCCGCCGAACTAGAGCTACTAACACTAGATTTCTGAAAAACCTAAGTTTTTCAACTTTTTCTTTACTCATTTTCATTTCCTGAATGAGAAGGATGTCAAGTTTATAATCTCTAACCACATTTCTAAGAATGTCTTTTTTATGGGGTGCATTCAACCCCCTTATATTCCAGGAGATAATCTTCATACTTTATTTGGGGAGAATGCCTCTGGTATAGTCCTTTGTTTACCATCTGCAATGTTTTGCCAGCTTTCCTACTCTCTGCCAACTTTAGCTTATTTTATTCCTGGTCCAACCTTTGCTTTCCCTACATCACTTTTCTGACTTCTAGTTTTAATTCCTTCAACAGACGTAGGGGATTGACCACCTTTTGATTTCATTTTAGAACTTTGCCCAACCTCCTTAGTCTTAATTTGGGCATTGGATTTAAAGCATTATGGGGATTTAGTTCTATTATTACCACTCAATTGTTGATTAGACTCCTTCCCACCCAAGAACTCCTGATCCACCACCTAGCTAAGAACATCAAGGTTTTCAATAATCTCAATAGCCTTTTGAGTAACCATATTGTTTTCTCCACTTATAACATCATCAGGTTGGGAGGGAGGGCTAGATTTTTCTTCTAGGATCAGCTCCTCTACCACTGGCAAGTTATCCTCCTCCGACTGGGGTAAAGAGATCTCTCCCCCTTGATTAATTTCTTCCAACACAAAGTTAGCATCCAGCAATGGAGAAAATTTATTTTCCTCAAAAAAAAATTTTGAGCTTTCATCAGCATATAGTATTTGATTGTTACCTTTAGTCTGGTCCACCTCTAGGGTGCCCAAGCCCTCTCCTACCAAGTTACCCCCTATATCATTTTTATCTTTTCTATGCTCATTCATTATCATACTTGGTTCAAGCTTCTTTAAAGGCTTCAAAGGGACCAGTGAGGATTCCTTTGAAACATTTTTGGGTTTCCAGACAACATTAGTCAGATCTTTCTTCTTATAAATCAGTTCTTCCTCTTTCTTTTTATGGATTTTCAAGGGACACTTTTTAGACCAATGACCATATTTCTTACAAATAAAGCAAGAAAATGGAATGGATTCATACTCAATCATCTCTATCCAAACTCCCATTTTAGAAACCAAATCTATAGAAGTAGGTAGATTAGTAGATTTACTTACTTTGACACAAATTCTGGTGAAGACCAACCTTGATCTTGAAGCTGTAGCCGGATCTACAGAGAGGAGTTCCCCAAAAACCCCCACTACCCCTTTGAAAACACATTCATTCCAATATTCTAAGGGAAGTCCTGGAAGTCTAACCTAGACAGGGGCCCATTCCAAGAAAGAATCACTTAGGTCCATATTAGGTTCCCATTTTTTCAAAGCCAAGGATGACTTACCCATAACCCAGGGCCCTCCACATAGTAATTTAGTCATGTGTTCCTCATTGGTAAAGGAGAATGAGAAGAATCCTTTCAGCATGGCATCTATGTCCACTTGCCCTTTTAAAAACCATCTTCTTTGGATGAACCATTGAGCATAGTCAATATTCAGTCTTACACCAGCATATTTTCCAACCAACATAAGGTCCATCTATGAAACAGAGTGGTCAATCATCGTATCAGGTATGAAAATGGCAAAATCTCCCTTGGTAGAGTTAGAAATATTATTAGCTTTAGGAAGGGAAGATTTTCCAGAGGGCTTCTTGCCAAATAGTGCTACCCAAGGTTTTTCAAGAGCCACCACCACTTCTTTTATTCCTTTCTCGATAGTCAAAGGCCCAAATGCCTCAACATTTTTGTCACCTTCAGTAGAAATAGTAGCTCCCCCCCAGGTCTGGGGAAGCACTATCATCTCGTGGGTCTTGAACCATCGACAACCCACTACCATCCACCTTTCTCGAAGACCCACCATCTTTCTCTTTGTCATCTAACACTTTCAAGATTCCAACAACCTGTCCCACGTCTCTAGCGGTAGACCCAACATAGGAACTAGGTTTCCTGCCTGAATCACCATTCAAAATTTTACCTATACTAGCTCCCACTCCAGCACTTTCTCCCACTCTAGCCATGTTTTCTTTTCCTTAAAAAAAAAAAAATTAAAATTTGATTAACCCTTGGTTGTAAGCACTACAGGCAAGAAGCCCCACTATTTCACCAAGGGTCAATGAAAAACATTCTCAATTAAGATCCATAGTAGAGAATGGCCCTATGGGGACTTGAACCTTGGTTGTAGGCCCTACAGGCAAGAAGCCCCACCATTTCACCAAAGGGGCAAGCCTCAAAATTTGATTAACCCTTGGTTGTAAGCACTACATGCAAGAAGCCCCACTATTTCACCAAGGGTCAATGAAAAACATTCTCAATTAAGATCCATAGTAGAGAATGGCCCTGTGGGGACTTGAACCTTGGTTTTAGGCCCTAAAGGTAAGAAGCCCCACCATTTCACCAAAGGAACAAGCCTTAAAATTTGATTAACCCTTGGTTGTAAGCACTACAGGAAAGAAGCCCCACTATTTCACCAAGGGTCAATGAAAAACATTCTCAATTAAGATCCACAGTAGAGAATGGCCCTGTGGGGACTTGAACCTTGGTTGTAGGCCCTACAAGAAAGAAGCCCCACCCTTCACCATTTCACTAGTTAATTTACTACTGTTATTAGTTAATATTGAAGTTTATCTTACCAAGTTGAATTAGAGCTATATTTTTTAAGGTTTAAAGAACCACTGGTTACTGATTCAACCCCCTCTTAGTAATCCAATAATTGGTATCGAATCTAAGGTACTCTAAAGGTATAAGTTTAAAAGAGTTGAGTAAAAGATCTGAAGATGTATAAGAGGGAGGCACCAAAGTTGAATAGGGACAACTTATCTACATGGAAAAGTAGGATGAGGTTGCACATATTTAGAATTGGAGAGTATGCACTATACTATCTTGACAATTATTATTCACCACCGTCATTTGGGCCTAGGACAGAACAAATAAGAGAAAGGAAAGATCACACACAAGTTATGATTGAGACATCTTTTTCTCTTACTGATCTAGAGTTCAATGATCTTAAAGGATGTGATACAACAAAATAGATGTGGGACAAGATTGTATTGGTATATGGTGGAGATCATCATCTTCAAAAGGCAAAAGCTGAAAGGAAAATTTGATACTATGAGAATGAGAGAATGTGAACATTTTACAGAATACAATACTAGATTGAAGGAAGTTGTGAGTGTTATCAAAGGTGCTGGAGGACATATTGAAGAAGAATAAGTAACAAGAAAATTGATGAAGACATTGTTGCCTATATATTCCATCTGAGTGTCTATAATACAATAATTGTGATCCATTCCTTATATACTTGGTTCACTCGATGCTACAATTGGTAAGTTGATTTCTTTTGAGCTAAACAATTTTGACAATATTTTATGTCACTACTAAGATTGAGTCTACATTCAAGTCATCTTTGAATATTGGAAATTCTAGAAAGTCTAGATCAAGTGATGGTTATGTAAGAAGTGCAAGTGAAAGGTTTCATAGTTGTAAGAGTGATCTATAAAATCTGTTTGAAGAGGAAAGACAACGAGAAGAGTTTGAATCCTTACTAGCTAAGATACTACCAAGAGGAAAAGGCAAATACTGAGGTGAACTACCTTTGAAATGTTTCAATTGCAACAAGATTGGTAATATTGCATCTAGATTTCCTGACAACAATACTAATGAGAAGAAAGATAATGGAGATAATAACAAAAAAGATAATAGATTCATGAGATATCAATATTTTAAGAACAAAGGTAAGAAGTCATGCTACATTTTTGAAGAAGGACTAACTGATGATGATTCAGATAATGATGAAGGTGAAGAGGTTGTGTATGTTTATATCAAGGATGATTTTGATAAAGAAAGCTATGAAGAAGAATAAAAAGTGCCAACTTCTCATGTTACTAAGAATGATACATGGATGATAGATAGTGGATGTTCACATCATATGACTGGTGAAACACATAAGTTCATTAATATATAATATCATGATGAAGGTTATGTTAGATTTGGTAATGATAATCCATATCATATGAAAGGTAAAGGTTCTATAATACTTCTAGGTAATATACAATGTGATGATGTATATTGGGTTGAAGTGATAAAATATAATCTGTTGAGTGTGG
The DNA here is from genome assembly GCA_027943335.1 of Chamaecyparis obtusa. Lineage (NCBI taxonomy): Eukaryota > Viridiplantae > Streptophyta > Pinopsida > Cupressales > Cupressaceae > Chamaecyparis > Chamaecyparis obtusa. Next base: position 205,437 of record BSBK01001767.1, read on the forward strand.
TACAACTGAACAACATAGGTCACAGACTGGAATTTAAGAATGGAAAGGTAAGAGTATTTGATCAAAATGGAGGTCTAATTTCCACTAGTGAACAGTCAAAAGGTAATTGATTCTACCTTGATACTACTATAAAGAGTTTCTTATTTTATGAAGTTGAGGATGTATGGCTATGGCATAAGATATTCTTTCATGTGAATTTTGACAACTTAATTAAGGTGATAAAAAATAATAGAGTAAGAGGTTTATCAAGACTGGGCAAACCTGAAAAATGTTATGTGAAAAGCATGTGAAGTTAGTAGGATGAAAAAGATAAGTTCTATAAGAAAAAATTAAACTAAACAAGGAATTTTAGACTTAGTGCAAACTGACCTATGAGAACACAAAGTTATTATGGTGATATATATTTCATTTTATTTTTTGATGATTATTCAAGAATGATATGTGTCACATTTTTTAAGGATAAATCAGAAGCTTTTCAAATGTTTAAGTGGTACAAGGAAAGAGTTGAAAAGGAGATTGGAAGAAAATTGAAGTGTCTGAGATCTTATAGAGGAGGTGAGTTTACATCTAATTAGTTTACACTTTTGTGCAATGAACATGGAATAAAAATACAAATGTCTGCATCGAGGACACCATAGAAAAATGGTATAGCAGAGAGAAGAAATAGATCCATTATTGATTGTGAAAGGATATTGATGATTGAGAAGGGTGTATCTCAAACATTTTGGAGAGAAGTAGTCAACACTGTAACTTATACACTAAACCAAGTAAGACTAAAGAAAGGTACAAACAAGACTCCATATGAAATATGGTAGTCACAAATCGAATGTAAGTTATTTTAAACTATTTGGAAGAAGATATTACATTATAAAGGATGCAGAGATGGAAATTTTGATCATAGAGGTGATGAAGGAATATTCTTAGGATATTCTATAAATAAAAAGTCTTACAAGTGCTTAAACAAGTCTACTAACAAAATTGTAGAAAGTGCAAATGTTAGGATTGATGAATTTGTAGAGAAAAATGATGAAGAAAACAAAAAGGAACCCCAAGACTATCAAAGATTTGTATATGTTCAACCTAAAGTTCTTGGTACCTTACCTTTAGTACAAATAGAGGAGGAAGATGAACAAAGAGAGCCACCACTGAATGCTAAAATTGAAGAGCTTCCACAACCTATTGATCTTGTCCTAGCCAAGTATGTGAGAAGACACCATTCACCGAGAAAGATTATTGGAGACAAGAATGGTGGAGTTATTAAAAGAAGTAAGTTAAGAGATAATACATGTTTAGTTTATAAATTTAAGCCAAGAATAGTAAAATATGCATTAAATAATGAAGATTGGGTTAAAGCTTTGAAAGAAGAGATAGATCAAATTGAAAAGAACAACACATGGACTTTGGTACTGAGAACTAAAGATAAAAATGTTATTGGTACTAAGTGGATTTTTGGAAATAAACTGAATGAACATAGAGATGTGATAAAAAAAAAAGCTAGACTATTTTGCAAAGGGTATGCACAAAAAGAAGGTATTGATTATGGTGAGACTTTTGCACATGTTGCTAGATTAGAAGGATTTAGAATTCTACTAGAATATGCAACTTATAAAAGATTTAAATTTTATCAAATGGATGTGAAGTCTACATTTCTTAATGGCATTCTTGAAGAAGAAGTTATGTTGAACAACCTGAAGGATTGAGAATACTAACAAGGACATGGTATGTAAACTACACAAGGCACTGTATGGTTTGAAACAAGAACCCTGAGCATGGTATGAAGGGTTTCTTTCATATTTAATCAAGATTGGATTTTAAAGAATAGGTGACAAAAACAATGTGTATCTAAAATGTGATAGTAATGATAGGATTTGGATTACTGAAATATTTTTTGATGACATTATTTTTGGAAGAAATTACACATTGTGAAGATCTCTTGCTTAGGAGATGAGAAAGGAATTTGAGATGTCCATGATATAAGAAATAAAATTCTTTATTGGACTATAGATTCAATGAGTTAAAGGTGGGATCTACATCACTCAGTCAAAACACATCAAGGAGATCTGAAAGACATTTGGTATGGAAGATTCAAGACTGGTTCAAACACCGATGTCTACTGGTTACAAATTGTCAAAAGAAGATGATTCAAAGGAAGTGAATGAGACACTCTCTCGATCAATGACTTGTAATATACAATATTTTGTACAAAGAAGACCTAATATTACTCATGCAATAAGTATTGTTGCAAGATTTTCTACCAATCCAAAGGAATCACACATGTATGTAGTCAAAATAATATTTAGATATTTGAAACGTACTGAGGACTTTAGTCTACTATACAACAAAGGAGGAGATTTTGATCTAAATATTTACACTAATTCTAATTGGGCTAGAAACATTAATGATAGGAAAAGTACAAGTGGAACAACTTTCTTTTTAGGAGAAATATTAGTGACATGGATGAGTAAGAAACAAAGTTGTAAATCACAATCTAGAGCCAAGGAAGAGTATGTAGTAGCATCTATGAATTATGCAAACATTGTATGGGTCAAAAAACTACTTGAAGGTATCCAAGAGGAGGTTATTGATCTAGTTACTATTTAATGTGATACTACAAGTTCTATCAACATATCAAAGAATTCGATGATGCATTCCAAGACCAAGCACATTTTTATCAAGTGTCATTACCTAAGAGAACAAGTTCAAGACAAGCATGTGATATTGGAGTATATGAATTCAAAGGAGCAGATTGAAAATATATTCACCAAGCCACTACCAAAGGATTATTTTGAGTATCTTAGAAGTAAATTAGGGTTCCTTCTCCTATCCAATATTCACTAAAGCAAAATGCATGTTGCATCAATTCAAGGATTCATTAGAATATATATTTTGTGATTTGATTCTAGTGTTCACTCTTTAGGTGATGCCTAAAGTTGTGAAAAATGATTATGTATCCAATAAGATATCAGTATATGCTAGGTATGATCCATTGCCTAAACAAATTTTTTAGGAGTATGTATCTTTGGCATTGTTGTCAAAGATGGAGAATAAGCTATTAATGATTACAAAGAAATGAAGATTTTTGATGAACACAAAGAGGGAGAAGGTGAAGAATTGATGACCAGAAGAAACCAAAGATGGAAGGTAAGAATGAGTAGCTAAAAGGGAAAATACAGATTAAAGAACATATGCTAAGAAGATAAAGTTTTAGACAAGAAAAAATGCTATATTTTAGAGGGAGAAAAGGATAGAACACATTGACTAAGAACAATGAAAAATAGAGAACTACAACAAGAATAGAATGGAGATATCAAAATATTACCATCATCAATTGACAATGTTTCCATAAATGTCAAAGAGGAAGATTGTTAAACCCAACTAGTGATGATGATAAAGACTGAGATCATAGGGATACAAGATCATAGAATGATTAGGTCAATTGTTATTTTATAATTGATGTCAAGAAATTCATTTCTAGTTTATATTGAATTTCCATATCATTAGGAGTATGATATAACTTGAGTGAGTTAAAGAAAAAGAGGAAGTGAAAAGTTGTGAAGGGTTTAGTTAAGTTGAAGAACTTCATTGGGTAGTTAATACAGAATATAAAATGATAAGGTAATAATGGTTTAGTTATTTTCTACTTTACATTTGATGATATCAAGTCAATAAAGGAAATTGGACAAGTGAGAAAGCTTAGAGAGCAAGGTTAGAAATTTGACAAGGAAAATAAAAAAATGTAGTTACTAAGTAGGAGGAAGTCATTTGGTAAAAGAAAAGTAATGTTCATAAATTGAAAGGAAGCAAAGACACCGAGTGCAAGGAGTTAGTTACTGGGCGAAGAAAACAAAATTTTGGTTGAAGGAAAAAGAAGGGGACCGAGAAAGGAACATAAATTAAATACAAGGATTAGAACAAAATTTAATGAAGAGCCACAATGATCTAGAAGATTCCAAGGATGAAGAAGAGTTAGTTAAAGAGATCTACGATCAAGAAAATTCAAGGTGATGATCTATGGTAAATATTTAAGTGACAAAAAGTGAAGGTACAAGTTCCAATAAAAGTTCAAGTTCCATGGTGATGATAACAAGTTTTACCGAGTGCCAAGTTCATTGAATCACTTCAAAATGATGGTTTAGAATAAATAGAGGAAAACCTAATTAAGAATATTAAGAAGCAAAACAAAGTCTATATAAAGGATGAAATTTAATGAAAAAAATGATGGCTAGTTGAAGTGTTGATGTGTTGCCAAGTGATGTAGTGAAGAAGAAAAAGGTGGAAATATGAGTCTACAACAAATAGTGATGAAGTGTTGAGGCCAGTGAATAGTGAAGGAATGAAGTGAAGACAAAGAGACCACAAGAGATCTAACTAAGCAGGAGGTAGTTACAAATTTATAGATCAAATTTTATACTATTTCTTATTAACATTTGTAGCAGGAAAATCTCTTAACTAAGTGGACTTAAAATTCTTATTGTAAATCCTTGAGAGAGGTGACATTATAGAAGAGTGTTCAAAGCCCTTTAACCAAGACACTCCTAAAAGAGTGAAGATCCTAATAGATATGAGGCAAATCCCCTAACAGGGTCACATTTAACAATGTGCATTGCAATCTTTAATAGGACTGGCTCTTAACTGAGCATACTTTAGAAGAGTGTTTTTATCGGTGGCTGACAATTCCCACAATGGTTTTTCCCAAATTGGGCTTCCACGTTAAATATTGGTGTCAAATGTGTTGAATGTTTATTGTGCAATTTATTTTCTGATTACTTAAAGTTGTTGATTGAAAAAGTTAATTTATTATTATTATCGGTTATAACTGAAGTTTATCTTACCGAGCTGAATTAGAGTTAAAGTTTTTAATGTTTAAAGAATCATCTATTACTGATTCACCCCCCTCTCATTAATCCAACACAACCCCCTACACAGGAGTTAAAAAATCTCAAATTTCCTATTTACTAGCATTTGAACCTATAGGAGGTTCAAGGGATATGTTGATAGGATATTGAAAGTAAAAATCAAATGTATTTTAGCTTTACATAATTAGTTATATAATTTTTAAGATCTATACATGTTTTGACATACACTTAGAGCATGATTCTTAATGTACGTCATGACAATACTCAAATATTTTATCTATTTTGAGTTTCCTATCTTCCAAAACCTTATGCAAAAACCATAGTTCAAAGACGATGAGATATAGTTCGTTAAAGAGATTAAATACTAATTTATCCAAAACTATCTCTTTCCACATGGTAGTTTTTAACATAACTTGAGACCTTATCTACAACTTTAAGAGAGTTTTTTAGGTTTAATGGGAGTACAATGTTGGCTTAGTGATGATACAAAAGTTCTAAGCAATATCCTTTATGCTTAATTTAATTATTGTTTTTACAAATGTGGATAATACAACATTGATATGCTGGAAAAAATAATCTTGTAGTGAACCTATTTCTAATGTAGAGTTTTTTTATGAAATAAATTTTTTAATCTCAATAAGCTTGAAAATTACATATAGAGATAAGCTTAAAACTCACCACCATATTTAGATTAGGCATTGGTCTCTCCCCACTCATTCATCATCTTTCCTACCTATGCTAAAAAGAGATCTCTGGAACAAGGTATGAACATCCATAAGAGAATAATGGAGTGTAGATTATTATAGAATGTTATTATTGTGAATGCCTTGATGTTTTTGTGAATGTCAAGAATGGAAGTATACATAATGAAAAAGACCTACAGAAGAAAATGCCCCAACCAAATTTGGTCTGATGGACTTCAATGATTATAGAATATACACAAAATGGTCTCTCTGAAAAATCTTTTTAAATGTTTAATAAAATGTAATTGAAAGGTACTAATTCAAACTCCACAAAATATTGCAAGATCCTCTCAACTTGTGCTAAATTTGGATCTAATTTGAAAGAGGGTATGTACATCAATTGAACCTTATAAGAAAAAATACTTTTGGCGAATGGTGTAGTTGTGGCTGCGCTACTAGATGTGTATGGGAAATGTGTAAGCATACAAAAGTCATGTGAACTATTTGATAATATACCTCAAACAAATCTAGTCCAGTGAAAGACCATGATTGTAAGATATGCACACAATGATGTTCCAGTTTCTACTAAAATGGGCACTTTGGAACAAGATATATGTATATGAATCAAAGCATTATTGAAATTGGGTTTTCTTCTAATATAGTAGATGCACGTAACTTGATAGACATATATGAAAAATGTGGAAGGACGTAAAAGGCACAAGATATTTTTTGAAAAAATTACTAAGAGAAAAATAATTGCCTATTTTGCGTTGATTTCAAGATATGTAAAAAATGATGTTGTTGATGAGGCCTTAACTCTATTCAAAGATAAAAATTATATAGAAAAAGATAAGAGGATGGAGACCATATATATTATGGTGCTCAATTTTTAAAAAAAAAAGAATCAAAAGAGAAGTGCAATAGAAGTTTGTTCTTTCCTACCCCTAAATATTAGTAACTCAAACATTTCACAAAAAAAAAAATGTAGATCTAAAAATATCAAGGTTTTGGGGCATGTTGAATAGTAGAAATATCTGAATAATCTAGAATATTATTTAGCTAATTGTAATGCATTCAAAAAATATTTAGCAAGACCAATAAATTCCTAAACATATACTTTTCTGAATAAGAATTAATACATGTAACTTCACATTTGTATGGTACTTTTTATGTTTTTCATTTTGATTCATAGATTCTATAGGATTCAAATTGATAATTGTTTCACTTAGTTTTATTCAACCCATCTCCTCTAATTTCAAATCTCATTGGATGCCTCTGATGTTGACCTTAGTAGGTGAGTTATAGAACTTAACATGGTTTAACTAAATGAAGAGGAATGCACCTTCAAATGATTTTTCTATATAAATGTTGTATCTTCAAACCTTCTATAATAGTACATCTTGTACACACTAAATAGTGCACTTCTCTAAATCATTGCTTCCAAAAGAATCCATGGATTGGAAACCTTGAGAAATTGATTTAGAGCTCCCTAGGCATGGAGTGCAAGGGTTTTAAGAGTGCTCTCAGCTAGAGCTATTAAGCCAATAACCTTGCTAGTAAACCATGCAATGGGAGATTCAATGCCAATATCTTCAAGAATCCAAATGGAGATGAAATGCAAGCTATGCTAAGAATGGAAATGCAAGCTAAGCTATAAAAAATGAAAGATAGAAGTATTACAAAGCCTCCTAGTTAAGCTAGATGAAGTAATCTAAAGCATAAAGGAAACTAAGATAATATGAAGCTATGAATGTCATGACAATGCAAGAAATGAAACTATGATAGCATGTAGATGCAAAAGCCAAGAATGCTCCAAATCTTCAAAAGCTCCAAAGTGACCTAGAAAACCTACAGCATAACATTAGCATAAAAAGTTGGGATCTAGAATGAAGAAGAGAGCTCTCCTTTTATAAAAAATGAGAAAGAATGGACCATGGAGATTAAGAGGCAAAAGATTTAATCAACAATGGAGCATCAAAGAGGAGAAATCCATGTGCACAAGTATCCTCCAATGAGAAAATAAGAGTTGACTTTTGTGTCCATATGAGACAAAAAGTGCTTTTTTCCTTTTTGTAAAATAGGAATAATGCTTTATTTGTGCAACTTAGGATAAGAGGAAAAGTGGGGGCTTTTTATTTAATAAAAGAGGAGGAAATTCCTTTTAATTAAATAAATACTTAGAATAAGATGGTTAACCCATAGAAAATAATCGAATAAATGATAGAACTAGGATTTGATCAAGAATAAGCAATTGATGATTTTAGCAAAAGGGGCTAATAGTCTAAGTGACCATTTTTAGGTGATTACATTTGCCCCTCTTTGACTAATGTGTGATCGATCTAGGAACACATTACGTCAAAGAATAGATCAACCAAGAAGGCAATAGAGATCTAACTCCAAAGAATGAAGTGTAAAGAGATAGAAAATCCTACATGGTCAGCCTGGTAGCGACAATACTAAACACTTAGGAAAGAGATGGACAATATCAGAACTCAAGATTAGAACTAACATGTCAAGCACAAAGATTGATCGATTAGAGAAAATGAAATGGTCAAGCATATGCTTTGGAGAATAGCCAATAGGATATGATGTGTCTGCCCCCTCAGGATCAAAAGTGAAATTAGGTAGAGGGAATGCAGAAGCAAGAGCAACATGATCAAATCACTAGAAATCATAATCGAAGATGAAAGATGATAGGATAACCATCAAGCAGTGAAGATATGCCCCAATCAAGACCTTAGAGAGAGATGAATTAAATGAATGAAAGACTAGAAGGTTGAGAGAGATGAAGATGAAGAAATGAAGATGCCCCAGTGAAAATTGAAGGATCAGCCTCAAAAGGTCAGCCAACTAGGCAGAAGAAGGAGAAATGCAATTTTGACGATCAAGGTGAACTGGGATTTCAGTTTCGATCCCGAAATGAAGAGAAAATGATGTGATATGAAAGACAAGAAGTGAAAGACATGATCGGGAAGAAGTGAAAGGTGAGTGTAGTTTGACTAATAAGTTCATGAAAGATGAAAGGAGAGCTCTCTCCATATGCAAGATGCAAAACTACCTATCATGAACTTAAGAATGCAAGCTATTATGAAAAGTGGTTTACTTGCAAGGTCACAAAACCATTAGACTCTAATATTCATCATCGAGCATTATTAGTAGCATCACAAGACCATACAATACACACTAGTATAACTATGTGGATCTGAATATGATCTATATTAGATAGGAATGTGGGAATCCCACCTAGGCATCAAAGACATATAGGTCAAGATGACTAGTGCAATGAGATTACCTAAGTTTAGTATAGCAAGATTATGCTCACATTGAGACACAAGAAAGTCAAGATGACTATAAGCATGTAATTGTGGAAAGAAAAATCAAGGATAATACCTTGTAGATCCTAGAGTCAAGTGGAATAAGCATAAATGCTCATGACAACCAAGATCAACAAAATATACCCACATGTAGAAAGTGAATAAAATATGTCGTCATGCCTTAGTCTTCTAGCTCATCATCATCAAAAACTATTAGGGATAGAACACTCATCAAAGAAATCATCATAGATAGCACACAAAGAAAGAAATTCCAACAAGTCTCAACAAGTCAAGTGGTTTAAGTGCGTGTGTGTAGGTCATGGAGTCAAACTTTGAGTATCGCATCATTCTGGACTATGGGTAAACATCTGATAAGTGTTGAAAAATACTTGATGCTAGGGTAGTGTTAAAAAACACAGTTTGGGGAGTGTTGAGAAACACCATTTGCAAGGTGCCTAAGAAACCCAGATGCACAAAGAGACTCGAGATAAGCGTAGAACAACAGATGCCCCCTAGACTAAGACAAGTGTCAATTCCAGGCTAGGAGAGGAAAAGTGAGAAGTGGAGCGAAGGAGTGCCACACAAGACTGATAGACATAGGTGCAAGGGTCTCAAGTAGTGCCTGTTTCCAAGTTTTCACCACTTGATAGATTTTTTCAGGACTTTTTCCAATTTTTTTGTATTTTTGCTACCAAGGTGCCTATTTCCAGGTTTTCACCGAGGCACTTTTTCTATTTTTTTGAATTTTTTTATTTTTTTATTTTTTTGGTGAGACATCAAAGCGCCTATTGCTAGGTTTTCACTAGGATGCTCATTTTTTCAGCATCATATATGAATTTTTTTGTAATTTTTTTTCAAGATCAATAAAAATATGTACAAAGAGCTCTAGAACTTTAGACATAGTACTTCTTCAGATGTAGATAATTGGTAGGCCTAGTAAGCTCTTCTCCCTCTGGTGTAGATAGCTGATAGACCTCAAACCCAAATGCTACTGTGATAATACAAGGCCCTGACCAATAGGAACCAGCCCTAAGAAATTTCCAAGCTAGCACTGGATCGTTAAAGTGTGATCTACATATACTGTCGCAGACTTTGGCTAGCACTTTGTCTGACTCATCTATTTCTAGACACTGTAGGAGAGTTCCATCTAGACCCTTCCTATATAAGTCACCAGAGATGAGGGTAAAGTGTGAGGCATTATGGATGAGATTTTCAAGGATAATGTGATCTTGGAAATAGGAAAAGATGGTGGCATTGTAGGAATTGTGGGCAGGATAGCGTAATTCTTCCACCAAGAACTGGAAGTGGGATTTATGCTTTTTCAATTGTAAAATGGATGCCAAAGTAACCAAGGCATTAGCAGCTTTGATCTGAGATCTAGGAATGTGCTGAAATATGACAAATGTGAAATAATTCTTGAAAAAGTTCACCATTTTTTTGTAGAGAATCAGCTTGTCATCTTTTATTTGATAATCATCATTTTTTAGCAAGTCTTTATTTTTACTTTTTTTAGGTTCGGATATCACCACAATGTGGTTTTTCCCATCTGACCATTGCTCTTTTCTTTTGATTTGATGATTGAGATACTTGATTTCTGATTCAGTCCTTCTTGTTGCTGGTTCACTAGTGGAAGAAGTAACAAGGTCAAAGGCAAGTTGATCCTTGGTGGACCAATCTAGGAGATCTGCGTGTATGAGATGAAGGGAAGTGACTAGTTCAAGGTGTATGATATGGGGGATATAATCTCTGGTGACAAGAGAAGTCGAGCATATAGGGTAAGCTCCAAAAGTGTGAAGATCTAGACTTGTCAGAGAGGAACTAGCGTGGTCCACTAAAGCAATACATGGATAAAACTCATCAGACCCTTCGTAAGACTCATCAACTACGTCAGGTTGGTCACTAAAAGTATGAACCACATCCACTTCCATATCCACTGTGGAAGATCCATTGGAGAGAGTATCCCATTCATATTCATTCAAATCTGTTGTTATGCTTCTACTGGGATGCTTGCACCAAGAAGGTTTAGGACCTTTAGAAGTAGAGGCTTCAACATCATTATTTGTGAGATCACCTCTTTTCATTAACCACAAAATATTCCTACGTTGCTAGCTTTTAGGTGTAGCGGCTTTAGCTGTGTCTTTAGTAGGTATGTCTTCTTCTCCCCAAAGGAGTGAAGTAGAAGGAAGATTGTTGCCCATTTGAACCATAGTGGGCAGTGGTGACTCATCTGTATCTGTGTCTAAATCACTAATCATGGGAGAATTTCTAGAACATGTAGGGAGGTCATCATCGACACCATATCCTAGACCTATTGTAATCTTAGAGGGTTGGCCATTAGTATGACTCAAAGGCTCGACTAGGCCGTGTCCATTATCATTTATAGGTCCTTGACCTTGATAGCCCATTTTCTGCAAAAATTTATAGCCTTTACCATAGCACTTAGGAGAAATAGGAGTAGCAATAGTGGTACTATCTTCTTCATCTTTATAGATCCATTCTCTAACAACTTGTTCTTCTCTTTCTACCTCTAGGGGTATGGACGCTTGAACAAAATTACCAAAAATTGTCATGGCAGAAGCAGAAGACTTCATCTTATCAGAAGGTCTCCCATACGCTCTAGGAGAAGTAGGCATAGCAGCAAGGGAATCTAGCATGTATTCACCCATACCAAGGCTCATCATCTTAAAATTTTTCTCAGTGGCAACCAGGGATGCAGTAGGATCATTAGAGGGTTTTTTGTGAGGAAAAAACTTTTCAGCAGCAGCAAGAGTATTGATAGCAATAGAATGATCCTTGGGAATCACAATTTTAGCTCTGTTATGTGGGAATTTGACACACTGATGGTATGTAGAAGGCACAGCTTGCATGTCATGGATCCAAGGATGACCCAAAAGGATGTTATAAGCAAGTGGCATGTCCAATACTTGAAACATAATATCTTTCATGATAGGGCCCACTCAAATAGGTAGCATGACAAGACCTTTGGAAGATCTTTCAACTTCATCATATGCTTTTATAGTGATTTTCCACTTAGGATCGACAATAAATTCTGACAAACCCAGTTGTTGTATGGCATTGAAAGAAACAATATTTAACCCAGCACCATTTTCTATCAGGACTCGGCGGACTCGGGTGTGGTAGACCATAACTTCAATGTGTAAGGAAAGGTTGTGAGGGTGGTTAAGAGATGTGTCATCTACTTCAGAGAAGGAGAGATAATGAGGTGATGAGATGTGGTTAACCATAGCCTAGAACCTATTTGGGCCAATTCCATTAGTGACATTAGCTGTACATAGAGCCTTTTCAAGGATCTCCTTGTGCAAAGGGGATAGCTCAAGCAACTCAAAAATAGATATATGTGCTGGTGTCCATTGCAACTGATGGACAAGATCATAGCTAGACAAAGCTGGAGGAGCTACTGGTTTGAAAGATGAGGTTGGCTTGGGATCAGGTGCAGTTTTAAGGACTAGTTTAGCTTGCTCCCTAGTAACAGCATTAAGTGCCTCACTTTAGGAAGATGAACTACCTCATGTTTGCAAGACCAACTTTGGCATACCATGATTGGCTTTATTATCATCTTGAGGTCTCATCATAAGAACACTCTCAACGGGCTCTACCATGTTGATCACAGGTGAATCGGAAGTATATGTATACTTGATCTTAGCATCATGATTCTTCTTATGTGCTTGGGAGGTTTCACCTTTGTCATACTTAGGTAGAGGATCTTTGAAAGCCTGGTGATCAAAATTTTTAACTAAGCCATCTATGAGAATTGTGCCTCCATCAATGAGATCTTGTATAATATCTTTAAGCGTGAAACAATTGTCAGTCTTGTGTCCCTTGTTTCTATGATAGTGGCAGTAATAATCCTCTCTCCACCAATCTGGCTTAACTGGTGGATCATAGGGATGAGTTTTCTTGGGAAGCGTAAGATAATTATTGGCAACCAAAGTCTTAAGAATCACATCATATGGTTCAGCCAATGGGGTATAGACCCATCGTCAAAATTGCTTCTTTAGCTTATCTACATACTGAGGCTTAGGAGCATTTTGAGCGTTGGCATCTTCTTGTTGTTTTTCTACATAGATGGCATTAGAAAGGTTGAAAGTAGGCTCTTTAGCTTTAGGGACATCTACAACCCCATCATTGACAATATACTTGTTTTTATTCCAAGGTTTGCCTTTGTCCTTGCCATTGCCCCTAGTATCTTTATTAATAACATTATCACCCTTTCTGATGGCAACATCTTCAATTTGATATGCACTTTCAACCATGTCATTGAAAGAGGAGAATAGTTGTTTCCTAAGATCATAATATAGCTCAGGCACTAGAGTATTGATGAAGATGTCAATCTTTTCTCTCTCAGGTAGCTGATGAGGATATTGAGATTATAAAGACCTCCAATGTTGTAAGTAAGTGGCAAATGGCTCACCTTGATTTTGCTTTAGAGTACTAAGATCTATCATAGTGATAGGTTGTCGGATGTTGTATGAATAATGCTAGGTGAAGCGCCTAACCAACTCATCAAAAGTTTTAAGAGGTGGTGTCAACTTTGCAAACCATTCTAGAGCTTGTCCTCTTAAAATTCTAGGGAACAGTCATAGAAGAAATGTGTCTTCATGAATGAAGTCCATGCTAAGAGCATAAAAGTGATGCACATGGTCATGGGGATCACCATTTCCATCATACTTGTCATATTTGGGAACCTCAATATCCCTAGGAAATGGGACCATGTATAGACTTCTATCAAAAGGAAGAACACAAATAGATTCTATGAAAGAAACCTTTGGAGGTTCCTTTTCTATTTCAAGTTGAGCAAGACATTGATTTGTTCATTGCAACTCATCTCTAAGGATTTCCAATTTAGTTGGTACTCTTTCTTGAATGATCTAGCATACATCATAGCCAGGAGGGAGCTTGTATCCCCTAGAAGTCATGTATTGAAAGTATTGATCTCCATTTCTCTCTAAAAGTTTAAGCATCATGCATTGGGAGGCTTCATCTTGTTCAAATCTCATAAGTTCTTCACTAGAAACCTCATCATTGGCTTCTTCCTCATGTTGAGAGGGAGGAGGTCTAGGAGGTGAAGAAGGAGCAGCAAAAGTTTCTCTTGGAGGAGATCTGGGTGGCGTGTTATTACCATTGTTGCCACTATTGCCAAAGAAAGGTCTATTTTCATAGCCACTAGTCCCAGGTTGTTCATGGGACATCCCTATTGAAGACATGCACCTAGTAGCTTCCATTAAGGTTTTACTATACTCTTTATCCAAGAGTGCTTGGTTATCTCTTTGCACAAAGTGGTCTTGCATACGATAATATTTCTCTTGTTCGCTCATGGTAAGTGAGACACTATCTATGTTTCTAGGGGTTTTAAATGTGGAAAAGAGGAAACCTCCTTTGTACCATGGGGTGGCCTTAGAATACTCAGAACTAGAACTAGTGTTGCTAACATGCACTCGTTAGCGTCTAGTAGGAGAAGGTAACTGCGTATAATTGAACAGAGGGTGACTCCCTTGTTCAAATTGAGACCGAGTTGTAACCGGCATGAAAAATAATGTTGTTCAACCAATAAAATGAGACAAAGTTTCTTAGATGTTGAGATAAGCAAAAGCCAATGATGATCACTTGTCGAGATAGAACAATAGAGATGGTTGGTCAAAGTGCTCAAGAACTTACAAAAATCAATTGACACAAGCCTAGATGTGAGCAAGAAGCTCGATTAGCAAGTAGCTAGATAGGTAACTGTGTTTTGACAAGTGATCAAAAGTGACATTTGATAGGCTCAAATCCAATAGTTTGAGCTCATTTGTTTTAGTATAGAACAATCCTAAGCATGTAGATAACAAACCAGCTTCAGATAAGAATAGAAAAAGACACTCTACAGTAGGTTAAAATGCAAGTTTAGCAGCTTCAAATTGCAATAGCAGTAGGATAGAAAAATAACTCAGGATTCTTGGTTGAAGGTATGCGATGATGTTTCAGTATCGTATGACTCTTGACCAGTGAATGTGAAAAATTCAGTTTCGAAAGCAATTTGGTCAATGTTGTAGGTTGCAAGTACAATTTTTTGGTTTCAAGCACAATAATATTAGGAAGTAGACAAGTTTGCAAACAGTAGGTGATCAAACATGTCATCAAACACTTGTGCAATAGAAAAAGCAACCTTGACAAGACAAGCAATTGGGATATCAAAATGAAAACTTCTATGAGCACTACCGCAATGTTTGTATGTTCAAGAATGTTTGCACAGGTACATAACAATGAGAACAGTTCAAGCACTTGCTAGCCTAGAAGGACAAAGGCTCAATACTTAGCAACTTGGCCCACACTTGATGTTCCATTGCCTCACACAAAGTGGTTGCCCACAATAGATGTTGGCTTTGTCATGGAGGTGTCAATGACACAACCAAAGGAACACAGATGGTGAGTAATCTTGGGGTGATTCGGGTTATTCCACTTGGATCAATCCTTGCACCAAGAAGCTAAGCGGCAAAATAGGGTGGCTTCTATCTATGGTTCTTAGTAATGGTTTCCATTCACAGCACCCCTCTTGCTCCCCAAAGGGACTCCTTACCTTGCGGCAAGTAACGGAGCTCACGGCCTCAAGAGTACCTTAAGAATTCTTGCTCAATACTTTCCTCATGGTCACAATCTCACAAGTAATCACATCAAGCGAAGACAAGCACTACATCTGCCAAGTTTTTGTGTCCTTGATAGCCTTGAGATTATAGTGGATTGGAATAGCTCGGTATTAGCTTGTCCCCACTTAGGTCATTCCTCTTGATTGCTCAAGAGTAGGCCCGCTAAAGGATTCTAAAGATCTAAACAAAGAATGGATCAACTTATGAGATTCAAGGTTTTTGTTTCACCACAAAGGTGAATAGCATACTCCCCTATCTTAAAGTTTTCTCCCAAACACACCAAGCAAATGTTCAATTACCCTCTTTCTTTCAAAATCCAAAGATGGGTCAATATTTTTTGGTTCACCACAAGGGTGAAGAGCATACTTCTCCTACCACCCAAGAATCCCTACAACAAGATATTATGTTCCTATGAAATGAAACAACTAGTAATTGCCACACTTGAAAATGAAATAAACAACAAGCACTTGATTGGGTTTTTATGCTTTGGGCAGCCCTACAAAAACCATTAGTGGCCCTTGTGCATTTGGAGCTTTGAGATGCATTCTTTTAAGAAAATAATCAAGAAATGAAGGCACCTATAAGCACAACTTGTTAGCCCCACAATGGTTAGCACATCAAAAATTAGATAATTTGCAAGGAAAATAACTGATCAAATGGAAAAATTTGAAAATGAAACCAACATGGTTGGATTAGGCTCAGAAAGAACTTTCCAACGATATATCACACTTAAATTTTCGATACCGTATGTGAAAATTTCAAAAAAATGGGTGCCAGTCATGTGACAGTTCACTGACCTGCAGGCAACAGAATATACTAAACAATGCGATATTATCTATCAAATAGTGTGACACTTTTAACTGGTAAAGTGTCACCCTGCTATACAAGAAACTGTCGCACGACACTAGAAAACTGTCGCATGAAACTTTGAGACAAAAAAACAAAGAGCTGAAAATGACAGTAAACTATGATGAAAAATTTCCGAAAATGCATGAAATGAAGGACAAAACAATAATGTTCTGCCCCACGGTGGGCACCAAAAATGTACACACTAAATAGTGCACTTCTCTAAATCATTTCTTCCAAGAGAATCCATGGATTGGAAACCTTGAGAAATTGATTTAGAGCTCCCTAGGCATGGAGTACAAGGGTTTTAAGAGTGCTCTCAGCTAGAGCTATTAAGCTAATAACCTTGCTAGTAAACCATGCAATGGGAGATTCAATGCCAATATCTTCAAGAATCCAAATGGAGATTAAATGCAAGCTATGCTAAGAATGGAAATGCAAGCTAAGCTATAAAAATGAAAGATAGAAGTATTACAAAGCCTCCTAGTTAAGCTAGATGAAGTAATCTAAAGCATAAAGGAAACTATGCTAATATGAAGCTTTGAATGTTATGACAATGCAAGAAATGAAACTATGATAGCATGTAGATGCAAAAGCCAAGAATGCTCCAAATCTTCAAAAGCTCCAAAGTGACCTAGAAAACCTGCAGCATAACATTAGCATAAAAAGTTGAGATCTAGAATGAAGAAGAGGGCTCTCCTTTTATAAAAAATGAGAAAGAATGGACAATGGAGATTAAGAGGAAAAAGATTTAATCAATGGTGGAGCATCAAAGAGGAGAAATCCATGTGCACAAGTATCCTCCAATGAGAAAATAAGAGTTGACTTTTGTGTCCATATGAGACAAAAAGTGCTTTTTTCCTTTTTGTAAAATAGGAATAATGTTTTATTTGTGCAACTTAGGATAAGAGGAAAAGTGGGGGCTTTTTATTTAATAAAGGAGGAGGAAATTCCTTTTAATTAAATAAAGACTTAGAATAAGATGGTTAACCCATAGAAAATAATCGAATAAATGATAGAACTAGGATTTGATCAAGAATAAGCAATTGATGATTTTAGCAAAAGGGGCTAATAGTCTAAGTGACCCTTTTTAGGTGATTACACAGCCAATGTTGATTAGGATCCACAAAACTAGGAGATTCTAATGCTTAACATGGCACTCACTATGTAGGAACACATAATTAATCTCAGAACACCGTTCAACTTACAAGATACATATGTCCACTTGATCTTGTCTGGTGTGTCTTTCTATAACATGATCTATTTAATGTGAGGATCTTGTATAGAGTGTTACCTATCCAAGGTCACTATTATCCCTATTTGAATCACTGTACCATACCATTATATTGAAGTTGTTTGGATTTAAATTCAAAATAAAGGGAGATCATTGATACATAAGTTCAAAATTAGGACAAAAAACACTAAGGATTCTTCTTATAGAGGCATGCCATATGCTGCAGTAAAAAATAAAAATAAACAATAAATAGAGAATACCAATTAGTATTGATTATTGTTGCATAAATTATAATAACAAAACCTAACTAATTTAGGTATGTTCCCACTGTTCTAGACACTTAGATTAAATGAAAATTGTTGCAGAGATGGGAAGACCTGAGAGCGTGGAGCATAAGTAATCGAATGTGTATAAGCCTTATTGTATATTGTTTCTTTTTTAAATAGAGATCTTGTAAATAAAAAGGAAATTAGCCTAGATGAAAATGTTGAAAACATGAACAAATAAGAGTGTAAATGCTATTACAAGAAAATAAAATCAATATATGGGTGTTACTCTACTACGTTCCTATTGTTCCAAAAAATTTACACTCACCATTACTTAGCTAGGGTGACTAGAGATTGGGGAGCATAAGTAGTTAAATGCATATAAGCCTATATATGTACATGTTTTTTTTTTCTGCCAAAACAAAAATCTTGAAAACAACAAGGAAATGGGTTTATGTTGAAATGCTAAAAATGAAAATAGCTAAGTGCAATATGTGCTTTGATATTGTATTCTATTTTTAACACACTCTCAGAAATGAGAATATCTTGGGATGTTGATATTGTATTATGTTCTTAGCACACTGACAAAAATGAGAATGTCTTGGGATGTCACATGAATGGAAATTCTGTGTGAGATTTAAAATTTACAAAGACATGTATGAAGGGTTTTTCTAGTAAACTATTTGACAAAATGTCTGAATGAAATGTGGAAGGCTAGGAAAGGGAGATGGTCTATTTCATAAAATAATTCAAAGATATTTTGGAATAAAATTATCATAGGATACACTCTAATTGGATCTGCTAAAAAAACCCTATTAAAAGCTCAAGAAAATGTGCTTAGTACGATAGAGTGAAACACATAAACTTTGGTAAAATCCTCACGGCTTGTACCCAAATGGAAGCCACAGAACAAGGTATAAATAACTACCAAAGCATCATTTAAAGATGATTTTAGTCAAATGTTGATGTCAAAGATTATCTAGAAGACATGTAAAAAAAATGTGAAAATAGAGAGAAATCCCATGAACTATTCAACAAAATGTCTCAAAGAGATAAGCATCTACAAGAAAAAATTAACTCTTTGGTCTAATCTTTTAGAGGGAGAAATTGGGGTCAAATGAAAGGGATGATCAAATAAAGGGTGTGATTTGGAGAAATACAAAGAGTTCAAACCTAAGACATCTAATTAAAACATTCAAATTGGAGGAAAATCTAGTAGCAGACATAAAAAATAGAGATAGTAATGTAAAAATCTATAAAACATCGGGGATAATAATAATCAGATTTTAGTATCAGAGGGAAGGCTAATTTATCAACAAGCCCTAACTAATTTAGGAAAATAATTTGAAAGAGAATTTCCATACCAAGACAAATTTTAGATAAAAAATGCAAGAAATCCCTACCTCCATCACAATTCTTCCCTTGTAAATACACTTGTCCCTGTCAACACCTAATTCCCAAAACCATGATGACATCATATTTCTAATGTGAAAGTAAAATTGAAATCCTTATTGCCATATAATCTCTGCCCAAAACTATCCATGATTACAAAGAAATCAAGATGAACTAAAATGTAGATTCAAGGAGGAATTTTATCATCAAAGGGTAAAAGAACCTGTCAAAATTAGACATCAAAGGAGAAGACCTGGAATGCCATTTTGCAAGTAACTTCTCCAACCAGAATCACTTAGAGACTAATGTGTACACTTTCTCAAGCCTTGGCATCTGAAACTGCAAATGAAAATGAAAACTAATTGCAGACAGGTGAAGTGTACTAACTTATGTGTGCATTGCATTGAGAGTTTTCATCTGAACTCTTGGGATATGATTAAATGAAGAGGTATGGGAAACTCCAATGGGAGAATGATGAGAACAAACTAAAGAAAAAATGGTAGAGGGAAAGTACACAAAAATTATCATCTTTTGATCTCACATTGTGAATCCATTTTTGGGTGAGAGACAGTGTGAGAAAATTTTGAGATACTCATACATGAGCTTCCTTGCACGACAAACCTATCATCTTAATTATTAAAAAAAATCCCGTGAGAAAAAATGTAAAACTACAGTAATTTTAAAAAATTTCACCAGTGACATATTTTTAGCTTAAATTTTATTTGGTGGCGAGTCCCCCATATATATTTTTCTAAGACTTTTTAGCTAAAAAATTAAATTATGTTAGATAATAAATTCAAAATCCACTTAGTTTTCACATATGGGAAAAAAGGCCAATTTATTTTGTAATAAGAATATCTTTCACTTAGAGAGTCCATGTTTTCACTTCTTATACTTTTTGAAAAGGTGATTATGAGAATTGGTTAATGGTTTAGGTTTATCTCCATGATTTTTCTATTTTGACATATTTTTAGGGTCTACTATGTAGATGAAATTATAAATCCACTTACTTTGCACATATGGGCACAAAGGCTATTTTTTTTTCTAATGTGCATAACTTTCACTCAGGGAGTCCATGTTTTCACTTTTTATACTTGTTGGAAAGGGGATTATGAGCACTACTTAAAGGTTTAGGTTTGGCTCCATGAATTTTCTATTTTGACATATTTTTAGGGTTTGGTAAATACATGTTATCTAATATATCTATTTGTTCACAAATTTTCCCCACAGAGTCAGATTTATGATTTTAAATAGGAGTTGGAAAGTATGTTTAGTTGACTACAAGTGGTGATATTATTTTATTAGTTTGATGACTATGATGAGTTGTGTACTTTTTTCATTAGTTTTAAGTGGTTAATATTTAGGATGTGAGTATGACTACATCTCTTTGAGTCAAGAGGAAAAAATTTGAGGGCTTCATATATGTTTTCATCAAATATTTATGATGGTATAGATAGTTATCACGTTTAGTGATTCCTAGTATAATTGTATAGGTTTTTCAAGAGATTTTTATTTGATGGTGATGGGAAGACAAGTTATCTTTGGTTTGTCAACATGGTTGAATGTGGTTTGAGACTTCAAGTCTCATGTGGGTAATATCTTAGTGCAAGTACAAAATTGATGATGATTGCAGTGTCACAGCTATGTGAATACATGTTTTTCATTAATATGACATAATTATTTTTGTCTTGATTGATGCTGATTTTATTTTATTTTAGGAGATTGATTATTACCCAATTGATTCTTGTTTGGTTCCTCAACTATTGTACATGATAGAAAAAGTATTTGTAAATTAGATCAAATGTTGAGTTGGTGTTTGAGTCATTTGGTCTATAGGATTAGTCTCTCCGATATTTTAGTTTATAGTTTACTAATGTGATGATGAGAATACATGTTTCTCCATTTGACCTAAAAGTTATGCATTGTGTGAGATGGTCATCTATTTAATTGTAGTGTGATGAAGTAGTTATGTGCTGTCTATATCCACTAGTTTTGATTTATTGGTTGTGCAAATTTTATTCATTGGCCTTGTCTATGGTCATTTGTACGTGTCGGTATGATTGATTTGAGATGAGAGGATGAATGATATTTAGAGTATCAAGATAGTTGGTATTAGGGATTGTTGCATGTAATTATTATAATGCATGATAGCTTGGTTATTCATTAATTGCAACTTTACATGCAAGCTTTTGATAGTGTTGCATTAGTGGTGTAGGATTGATTCTTGATTGGAAATTATTGGTAGTTGTATGTATCTTCTTAGATTGGATAGCTCAGTTTCACTTGATGTTATTGATATTTTTATTGTATGTGTATATACCTAGATTAATTTTATGTAGGAGATTATTGCAACATCATGTGTGACTAAATATTAAAACTCAATGGGAATTGTTAGTAGTGATGTGTATTCACCATTAGATTGTGGGTGATCTTCTATAGTGTTGTAGATGTTTGGAGGATGCCTTACATCATTTTTTCTATGGAAGGGTCTTTCATATTTGTTGGTTAACTAGTAGGAGATGGTTATCTTCATGGTCATTAGAGATGTTTACATCCTTTATAACTCACGGAGACTACGACTGAGGTATGGCTTTATGATTTTATTTGATATGTTATCACGGTTTCTATTAGGTCATGATTTCCCCATGATTACCACTTTAGAGTCTTGGAATGATATAGATAGGTGTTATGTTCATTTGGAGCAAATGATCTTATTTTAAGAGATCCTTACATAATTTTTTCATGTTTATGTTCTTGATTATACACTTGTATCTTTAACATTAATTATGTTTGGCTATGTTTTCATTTTTTCTCACCTAGGTTCTAATTACACTTTACTTAAGCTTTCTTAGGGGCCATGTAGTATCTTTTAGGAGTATTACCACTTTACGTACTCTTACCATGTTATCAAACTCCACTTTATGTGTTGACTCCACCTTTAGTGCACTTATCACTTTATCTGATGTAGGAGCATCTAGGGTGTAATTTAAGCAATCTTGCTTCACCCAAAAATATTGTCTAGTTTTTCAATAAGAACTATCTTTGGGTAGGTTACTATTTTTGGAAAAATTACTATTTTTAGTAATATGTTCATGTGAACATATATTGATCCAATTTCTTCCCAGGAGGTACATTTTGGATGTATAAGACTTATAGTAAATTTTCATGGAAAGATAAAGTCTGGTTTTGAATATAGTAAATTTTCTATTTTGGTTGGATGGTAAAAAAATTGAACTTAGTTTTGAAGAGCTTAGAGGCTTCAAAAGGGGGTCAATATTTGATTGGGTGGCACTTCATGACCCTATGGTTGTAGAGAACTTTTAGAGGTTTCTAATTTTTTTTTATAATAGACAATTGGGTCCACAATTCACAAGATATGTCCTCCAAAAGTTGTGCTACTTCAGGAGGAAAAATAAAGTCCTTTCAAAAAATTCAATGAAGGTCAAAACTTGTTTTGGATATATTCTTATCATAATCTAATATCAAGGAAAATAATATAAATTTGGCCTGCCTCAAATAAGGGGGGTTGCAAATTTCTTGAACCTTCTAGGGTGGTTAAAAATTCCCAATACAAAGAAGATAAATAAGGGTTACGAGGAAATTATGATGGTATATATGGTGGCTCTTGCTTGTAGATTATTTTTATGACATTTCATTCTTGATAATAAGAAGGAAGTGTTTATGTTCTTTCAATTCTTCATTTATTGCAATTTTTTAATTATTTCTTTGTTATGTTGTGTGTGTTTGGGTTAGTAAGGGGAGTACCCTTCATCAACTAGTATTAGAGAATAAGTTCCTAAGTGTGTAGATAGATCACCAAACATGATACAATTTACACTAGGAGCGTGGTTATGGGTCTAAGAGATAAGTGCAGAAAATGCCTCCATAAAAGAACCATAGTGGAAGAGTTGTGGGTGTGATAGAAGAGGGTTTTAGAGCCCTCTAGAAACAATCTCAAGCACAACAAGAGGAAGTACCTAGAGGATCCAATATTAGGGAAAGAGATGAAAGTAAGGAAGAATCTAAATAAGAAGGACAACTTGAAGAAGAGTAAGAAACAAATAGAGATCCTAAGGAACCTAGGTTTTTTTAGGGTCGTTTCCAAGATTGGAAAGAGACCAAAATTCAAAGTTTCCACATTTTTTGGAAATCTTAATCCAAAAGAGTTGATCAATTGGATCAATTATATGGAAGATTATTTTGAGTATGAGGAAGTAGAAGATCCTAAGACAATTTGATTTGCAAAGGCCAAGCTGAAAGGTCATGCTAAAATTTGGTGGAAAGAGGTTTAGTAGGAGATAAATAGAAGAGGGAAGGATAAGATAACAAGATGGGATCAAATTATGGAAAAATTGAAGAGACAATCCATCCCTATTGACTATGAGCTTGATGATTTTCTAAAGAAAATGTAAGGGTTAAATCATTCAAGAAGATCTCTTCAGGAATATACAAAAGAGTTATATCGAGTCCTTTTTAGAATGAGTCATTCTGAAGCCAACAAGGAAAAGGTTTTTTTAATGTCCACTCACTCATTTTTATATCATATTTTAATTCAAACAATAAATATGTTGATGAAATGCAAATATCTCTAAAATACTCAAATCGGGTATACCTAAAACAATGCCAAATGTTCCACAAAGTCAAACATTCTTTATAAATCTGAAAGTAGACATGTCATGCCCAAAAAGTGAGCAAAACACAACTACAATTTTTTTTTTCTAAAACCTACTAACCAACTAAAAAAAACACACTTATGCAACTAAGAAGTGAATACTAACTGGCATAAGACTCTACGTGCACACAAAATGGTGTAGAGAGAAATGGATGACTAAAAACAATGAAATGTCTAAAAACACTCCAAGGGTCAAACCATAGAAGGTTGACCAATTTTGACCCAAAAGTCAAACTTCATCAAACAACTCCAAACTATACTATAGGATTCCCTAGACTGCAAGCTTCGACCAACACACAAATCAAGATAGCTGAGTAGAAGTCAACTAGAGTTGACCAAAAGTTAACCATGCATTGAAATACATGCAACCTAGAAAAAAAGAAACAAACTAATCTAAAAATACTTGGGCATGCAAATTGACGTGTTTGACCAAGGGTTGACCAAAAAGTCAACAATACCCAAATATGACTGAAAAGGATCTTCTAAGGTTAAAACATGACAAGCAAGTTTATGAACACAAACCGAGGTGATGTCCAAGGTTTGACTAAGGTTGACCAAAAAGTCAACCATGCATAAAAGTGGCTTTCTAAACACATCTAGGGTTCATAGCATAAGAGGGAGGGATTGTGCACACAAACCGAGGTGCTGGCCCAAGGTTTGACTAAAGTTGACCAAAAGTCAACTATGCAAAAAATTTGGTCAACTAGAACAAAGTGGTCATAATGACCCTAGGCGTGACCAACATGAGTCAATAAAACTTCATGCCAATATTATCATCTTTTAACTGATAGGTCA
Source organism: Chamaecyparis obtusa (assembly GCA_027943335.1). Lineage (NCBI taxonomy): Eukaryota > Viridiplantae > Streptophyta > Pinopsida > Cupressales > Cupressaceae > Chamaecyparis > Chamaecyparis obtusa. Next base: position 230,136 of record BSBK01001767.1, read on the forward strand.
AGCTAAACATGATAAATAATTTTTAAATCCAATTTAAAATGATTAAAAATTTTAAATTAAATTTTCAAAAGTTATCTCCCTTTCTAATTACTTTAAGTAAAATATTCCCACACTAATATCCAATAGAGATCTTATTCTAAATAAAATACTCCAAACATTTAAAAAAATAAGTCTATTACAACATATATAAAATAAATGGATTATTCAAATAAATTTAAATCTATTTATTCAAACCATTTAAACTTACTAAATTAATAACATTAATTTATGTCTAATACAACTATATTTTATAATACAAAAATAAAATAATTTAAATAAACAATTTTGCTTTTAAATTAACATCTATTTAATACATGATCCTAATTTACTAAATACTAATCTATTAAATTTAATATTTAAACGAAACTATATATAAAAAAACTAATTAAATAATAAAACAAGTTAATACAATATTTATAAAGTAACTTATATTTTATACATTACTATTTTCTTAAGAACCCTTAAAAAAAATTTCAAACACAAAAAAAAATCCCTGCGCATATGCATGAAGCAGGGGGGCGAAGAGGTTGGGTGGTCGTTGAAGTGGCTGCTCGGGCCATAGTGGAGGCTAGACGATGGCTCCACTATGCCCACCCAACGCTCTGTCGGGGACGCATGACCCTCCCCGTCGCTCCACAGTGCTTGCCACAGTGGCGGTGGTGCTGATGGTGGTAAGGGGGGGAGTAGGGTTTCACAATGGAGCTTGGGCTTCAGCCGACCCCCGCCAATCCGTTAAAAAAAAAAAATAGCAAAGCGCTCTGCGCTAAACATTAAACCGATACCTTTTTTTATTTATTTAAGATTTTCTTTTTTTTAATAATGTAAATAACATACTATATATATATATATAATGAGTGGTAAAAAAATTAAAACTTAAATATTGAAACAGCAGGCATATAGCCCATTTTTTTTAATTAAAAATTACATTATTGCAATCGATAATAGAGACTGAACAACTTGTACAAATCATAAATTGAATTTTTTCATTTTTTATTTTTTTAAAAAAAATTTCAAAAAATTTCGTAAGTACAAAAATTATTTTTCCCCAAAGCTTATTAATTCAATTTTTTACAAGAACACAAAAGGTAAACTATTATTTAAATTATTTTATACAATAAGAAATTAAAATAAACCTTTTATTTTCATATAGAATTATAATCAGAATATTGTTTGACTACAAATTTTATTTTTTTTGAAATCAAATGCATTGTATTTTAATAATATTTACATCCTTCATTTCAAAAAAATGCTAAGATTAAATAACTTATTCACATTATATTTAAATGGAAATTTCAAAGTTTTATTTTGCAATAATGATCCTTTTTATCCAAATCCTTAATTTCTTATAAACAATCTTGCGAGTGTAATATTAAAATCAAAGTTTAAATTGAAGAGGAACCCCTAATTCCTAATTTTGACATAAACTTGAAAGTAAAATTTACAACAAATTTCTAACTGAATTTTTCTAAGTCCACAAATCTGTCAGGTCCTGCATCCAGCTAGGTACTTGATAATGTGAAGCTGACCATGGAGGGTCACCTCCCAACCTAGGCCTTTACAAGGCCACCCCCAAGCTAGGGGATCCAATAAGGAATGAGATACAAACAAAAAATACCAATCATGAAGGAAACAATCAGAACATGAAGAAACTTAAAATATTTTTCCAATAGGGTTTAACAAGAGGAAGGTCTCCAAGAGACCTTCCTAAAAATAGGGTAGAGGTGGACTACCAGGAGGAGAAGCCATAGTATAAATACAAATTTCCCAAGCCACATATGGACTTGGGAAGACCATCATCAAAATATGTGGTCTAGATCTCCTTATGCCCCCAAGTTCCTGTAGGCAATACCTGGCATCATGGGTATCATGAAACCCCATGTTTATCCCTCCACACATGGGAGACTCTGCACAATCTTGGGTCTTCTTCCTACTACCCCCTTCAAGGTTACTCCACCCTCCATAGGCCCCAAGGGTGAGTGAACCTTGAAGAATCCCATCCCAAATTGAATTTACATAAAAAAGATAATAGTTTACAAAACAATAATTCAAACATGAACCATAAAAATCCATGGGCTCCATTAATGGAGCTCCAAGCTCACACACATGAAAGAAATGCAAAAATATCACAAGATCCTACCTTAATCCAAGGAAGGGTTTGAAAGTCTGAAAGTTTAAAAATCCTTCCAAGCTAGCCTTTCCCTAAGCTCCTTCCAATGTGAATGGTCTCTAAAACTAGAGAGTGAGTGAACACTCAAACCCTACCCAAGACATTCCCTAAATAGGCTAAATCCCTAAAATCTTGGAACCTATCATGAGAGGAGAATAAAATTCCATTCCCTTGTTCTCACTTTCCTTCCTTCTCCATAAATGAAGTTGAATGCAAGTTGGGAAGAAGAGAGAGGTTAACCAAAACCTAACAACTCTTCAAATTCGCACAACTTTGAAATCATGACTTTAGAGGTGTCATAAATGAGATTTAAGACTCTTAATGTGCTGAAAATGACCCCTAACCCCTAAGGTAGCAACCTAGGTAGCTAAAATTGACCCTAGTTAACCCATGGGAGCCCAAATGACCCTCCTAAACTTCACCTAAAGTTTACGCACGGATTTCAAGTCAAGGTTGACTATCTAGAAACTTCCCAACCCAAGGTAACTTCATACTACACTATGGTTAACCCCTAGTCAACCCTTGACTCAACCCAAAACATAATTTACTAACCATGCCAACATTTATGCAACAATTGCCAAATTTGGCACATATAATTAAAGAAAATAATATGGCTAATTCACATATACATTAACTATTCAAAATACACACATGCAAACCACATTCACAAAATAATGACTATACAATGAGGTCCACATTTCTTTATACAAAGAGGACCTTGGAATGCACAGTATATAACATAGGTTCCATTGCTGGGTCCCCACATTTAGATCTTTGGTCAACTAATCTTGCACACTCATTGCACACATAAGTAGGTCCAAATCAACATGATATAAAACATAATACATTATCAATACTACATGGTAATAAAATATGTCTGTGAATGAATTAACTAATATATCATCAGTTTCCTAAACCAACTTTCTGTCGCAATAGTATTTAAATCCATAGTACATCATATGTGACATCATCATAAACTGAAATTGAATTTAAACATATAGTATCTCAAGTGTACCCTAATTACATAATTAGGTACCAAACATATAGCATAGGATTCAATAGATTCTCAAATACATAAGTGTCTCAAATAGTCAAGTATGTCTATGAAATAAGTACTAAAAGCATGGAAAATAAAGTAGTATAACTATGACTGTTAGGTAGGTCTCACATCCTCCCCCTATAGGCATGAACCTCCTCCTGGAGTTCATCAAAGAGGTGAGGGTACTGTGATCTCATTTGTTTTGCATCCTCCCATGAAGTTGTGACCTCGTCATAATAATCCCACTGTACCCTAACCTGATCCAATGCCCTACCTCAAAGTGCTAGGGTCTGTCGGGCCAAAATAAGAATGGGCTCTAATACCAGCTGTCTGTCCAACTCTACCTACAAGGCATCCCAATCTATCACATGAGTCTCATCATAAACATACTTTCTCAAAACTAAAACATGAAACACATCATGGATGGGTGACAGGATAGGTGGAAAAGCTAAATGGTAAAAAATTGGCCCTATCCTCTCAAGGATCTCAAAAGGTCCAACAAAGCAAGGTGCTAGCTTCGAGACCTTTCCAAAATAGATTGGACTCTTATGCAGTCGCACTCTCAAAAAGACCATGTCTCCTAGTAAGTAAGCTCAATCAATCCTCTTCACATCGGCATACTTCTTCTATCTATCCTGAGCCTCTCTGAGATGTTTCATAATCAAGGTCACATGTTGCTCCATATCTCTAACTAACTCAGGACCAATGTAAACTTTGTCCTCCATCCTATCCCAACTGAGTGGTGTCCTATAAGGTCTACCATAGAGAGCCTAGTATAGAGACATACCCAAGGATGTATGATGCCCATTGTTATAGGAAAACTCCATTAAGTGTATGTATTCCTCCCATTAGGTCTGATGGTCCATAACATACATGTGATGCATGTCTTCTAAAACCTAATTGACCCTTTCAGTCTGTCCATCTGTCTCAAGATGATAGCTTGTACTGAAGTTGAGCCTAGTACCCATCACTACCTATAGTTCTCTCCAAAAGGATGAAGTAAAGAGAGAATCTCTATCAGAGATGATCTTAGAATGTACACCTTGCAGTCTAAAAATATCTCACAAGAACACTTGTGCCACAGACGGTGCAGTAAAGGTAGTATGCATTGGTGACAAATGAGCCACCTTTGTCAACTTCTCAATTGTCACCATGATGGCATCATGACAACAAGATCACATAGGAAGACCAACAATGAAGTCCATAGATATGGTGTCCCACTTCCACACTGGTATCTCATGAGGATGAAGTAGACCACCTGGATCTTGGTGTTCCACCTTCACCCTTTGACATTCTAGAAACCTAGCTACCAACTCAGCAATCTACATTCTCATGCCTGACCAATGATATTACTGTCTCAAATCGGCATGCATCTTCTTCACTCTAGGATGCACTGCATAAGGGTCTCTATGGGCCTCTAGCATGAAAAACTCTCGCAAACCTCTAGAAGAAGGTATGTAGATGCATCCTCTATGATGTAAGAGTCCATCTGAATCCATGGAATAATTTGCATACTTCCCCTCAAGGGGTCTCTGAGACCGAATCAACTCACTCACTTCTACATAAAACTCATTATCAAGCAAGTGATTAAGAATGTGATCTCTCAAATCCATGCCTGTAAACATAGAAGAAAGCTCATGTCATCTACTACTCAAAGAATTTGTGAATACATTCTCTTTCCACTTGATGTAGTGAACATCAAAATCATATTCACATAATAACTCCATCCATCTCCATGTCCTAGAATTAAGGTTTAGTTGTGTGACGATGTACTGTAGACTCTGATGTTCCAAATGAAGTTCAAATCGATATCCTAAGAGGAAGTATTGTCATCTCACTAAAGTCTGCACTACTTCTATAAGTTTGAGATCATGGGTAGGATAGTTGAGCACGTGAGTCTTCAGTTTCCTGGACTCATAGCTATAGCTCTCCCATCCTGTATAAGAACTGCCCCTAAACCATCTAAGGAAATATTTATGCAAACTACAAACTCTACTAAAGGCTCTGACATATCAAGAATGGGTGCATTGGTCAATGCTCTCTTAAGCTCTTGAAAAGCTCTATCACACTTCTCAGTCCACTCAAAATTCTTTCCCTTTCATTGAAGAGAAGTAATAGGGTGTTCCACTCGAGAAAACCCTTCCACAAACCGTCTATAATAACCAGATAGACCCATGAAAATTCTCACTTCAGTCATTGTGGTAGGTGCTAGCCTATTCATAATGGCTTCAATCTTTGATGGGTCTACTAAGATCCCATCGCTAGATATCACATGGCCCAAATACTTGACCTCTAATCTGAAGACTGCATATTTTGACAACCTTCCACAAAGTTGATTATCTCTAAGGCACTACAAAACTTGTCTCATGTTCTCTTCTTGTTCTCTCTCATTCTTTGAATAGATCAAGATATTTTCAAGGAATACCACCACAAACTTGTCAAGGAAAGTACAAAATAATCTATTCATAAGACTCATGAATATAGCTAGAGCATTTGTAAGACCAAATGGAACCATGGTGAATTCATAGTGGTCATATCTAGTGTAGAATGTGGTCTTGTGGATATCACTATCCACTATCCTCAATTGATGATACCTCAACTTAAGGTCAATCTTAAAGAACACTCTGGCACCCTCAAGTTGATCAAACAAGTCATCAATCCTAGGAAGTGGATACCAATTCTTAATGGTAACCTTGTTCAACTGTCAATAATCCATACACAACCTAAGAGATCTATCCTTCTTTATGAAGATCATAGGTGCACCCCAAGGAGAAACACTAGGATCAATGTGTCCTTTCTCTAACAGTTCCTCAATCTATAACCTGAGCTCATTAAGCTCATTTGTGGTCATCTTGTAAGGTGCTTTGGAAATTAGTTCTTCTCTTGGTACAAGGTTTATGTGAAAGTCTACTTCGCTTCAAGGAGGCATGCAAGGTAGCTCTGATGGAAACATATCTACATACTCTTATAGAATGGGATGGTCATCTAGTGAGGCTTCATGTTCTACCTCATATTTCCTATCATTGATGGTGATAGCAAACATCTAACATCCCTTCTGCATGCTTTGCTTAAGCTTCATAGTGGAGATCATACAAAGGGATATAGGCCTCTAGATTCCATATATCACGATAGTGTTTCCATCATCATCCAAGCATTTGATCAACTTCTTACAATAATCTAGCTTGGCCCTCTGAGCATATAGCCAATCCATGCCAAGAACTAGTCTATAAGATCCAAGAGGTGTAACTCTAAGGTCTCCTAAGGTGGTCAAACCACCAATCTAAATTAGGAACTCCCTAACCATCAAGGTAACCAATACTCTAGCTCCTAAAGCTAACTCAACTTCCCACCTAATATCTTTCCTAGATGCCACTAGCCCACAATGCTCCAAAACCAATGGAGAAACAAAAGAGCAAGTAGCTCCAGTATCAAAAAGGATAGAAATTGTACTACCTCTAATCATACCTGATGCCTCAATGATTGTGGCCTTATTCTCTTCCTAGCAGTTATCAACTACTAGAAACACTCTATGGTATTGGTCCATGTCCCCAACTATGGTCTCGGACATCGCTACCAACTAACTGCCCTTTTGAGGACATTCTCTAGATATGTACCCCATGGCACCACAATTATAACATGGTCCTTGATTCTGAAATTGAATGCCCTAAGGTTTGGACTGTTGAGATCCTCATGTCTATGTAGACCCACTATATCCCCCTTTATAGGGATGTTGTGTCTATGCTAGGGGTGTATAAGGGGCCTAAGATTTTTGTCCCTTCTTTGGACCCTAAGAATTCCACTTCTTCAACTTTGAGCCTTGCTATCCCTATGGTGGCTTTAGTGCCTGGCTCTGCTGAGACTATTGAGGCTACTACTGCTAAGGTTGTGGGGCTTTGAAATTTCTTGAATTGTTCCTCTAATTCCTTTTCCAAGGGGGTGTTTGATAGCCAAAATTTTGAGGTGTAGAATTGCGGTACTGAGATCCCTTAACAATCTCCTCTGCAACTAAAGCTCTATCACAAGTGAATTGTAAGTCTCCTAGTGGTACCATATGTACCATGTCATAAATAGAGCGGTTCAATCCCTTGATGAACCGATTCACCTGTAACTTCTCATCCCTCATGTACTCGACATAAGGAAGGAGATCAATAAACTTTCCCTCATACTAGGCCACTAAAAATTCCCTCTGTTGTAGATCATGAAACTCATCTATACAATGTTGTCTAAACTGCTCAGAGAGGTACTTGGCCCTAAAAATTGGGAGGAAAGTATCCCATATCAAGGTGTATAACTAGATGACCCTTGAACTCCTTGTGTTTCCACCATATGGAAGCTTCATCTCTGAGAAGGTGAATGAAAAAGTGTGCTTTAAGGTTTCTCTCATAAGGGCGCAACCAAAAACAATGCTCAAGGCTTAGAAGCCAAGACTTGGCCTCTATCCCCATCTATGGAACCCAAAAATAGTGGCAGTTGAAGCTGCATCAACTCTCTAATATGATCACCTACATCAGGAGGTGGTCTCTCATATCTGCAAACCTCATCTTTGGGTAGAGGCTCTAGTCCCTTGATGGACCCAAATTCTAGCTTGGCCTGAACCTCTGTGAATCTAGGAGGAGGACTCCTACTTCATTCCCTAGCTGAGGACCCATGTCCTTCCATACCCTGTTGTACATTCTAAGGTACAAGTTGAGGCATACGGCCAAGGATGAGTCTTGCAAGGTTCTGAAAGGCCTGAAGTAACTCTGCATTTGCATTGAGAGGTGGTTCGGGAGGTGGACCTTGGTCCTCTCCTCAAACCTCTACCTCTCGCTATACCTCTTCTTGAGATAATGAGATATGCCTACGTCCATGTCCACATCCATAAGCTAATATGGTGAGTGGAGGCATCCTACACACATAACAACACAACAATTTAGCAACTACGAAGTGGGTTAGGTTCCCAAAGTTAACTAAACTAGGCTCTGATAACAAAATGTCATGCCTAAAAAGTGAGCAAAACACACCTACAATTTTTCTTTTCTAAAACCTACTAACCAACTAAAACAAACACACTTACACAACTAAGAATTGAATACTAACTGGCACAAGACTCTATGTGCATGCAAAATAGTGCAGAGAGAAACGGATGACTGAAAACAATGAAGTGTCTAAAAACACTCCAAGGGTCAAACCATAGAAGGTTGACCAAGTTTGACCCAAAAGTCAAACTTCATCAAACAACTCCAAACTATACTACAGGGTTCCCTAGACTACAAGCTTCAACCAACATGCAAATTGAGACAGTTGACTAGAAGTCAACTAGAGTTGACCAAAAGTCAACCATGCACTGAAATATGTGCAACCAAGCAAAAAGGATACAAAACTAATATGGAAATACTTGGGCATGCAAATTGAGGTGTTTGACCGAGGGTTGACCAAAAAGTCAATAGTGCCCAAATATGCCCGACAAGGATCTTCTAAGGTTAAAACATGACAGGCAAGTTTATGCTCACAAACTAAGGAAATATCTAAGGTTTGGCTAAGGTTGACCAGAAAGTTAACCATGCATAAAATTGGCTTTCTAAACATAGCTAGGGTTCATGCCATAATAGGGAGCGATTATGCACGCAAATTGAGGTACTTGCCTAAGGTTTGACTAAAGTTGACCAAAAGTCAACTGTAAAAAAATTTGGTCAACTAGAATAAACTGATCATAATGACCCTAGGTGTGACCAATAGGAGTCGATAAAATTTTATGCCAATAATATCATCATTTAACTGATAGGTCAAGCTGAACAAGATAAATGATTTTTAAATCCAATTTAAAATCATTTAAAATTTTGAATTAAATTTTCAAAAGATATCTCCCTTTCTAATTACTTTAAGTAAAATATTCCCATACTAATATCCAATAAAGATCTTATTCTAAATAAAATACTCCAAACATTTAGTAAAATAAGTCTATTACAATATATATAAAATAAATGGATTATTCAAATAAATTTAAATATATTTATTCAAACCATTTAAACTTACTAAATTAATAACATTAATTTAGGTCTAATACAACTATATTTTCAATACAAAAAATAATGATTTAAATAAAAAATTTTGCTTTTAAATTAACATCTATTTAATACATGATCCTAATTTACTAAAAACTAATCTATTAAATTTAAAATTTAAACAAAACTATATATATCAAATCTAATTAAATAAGAAAACAACTTAATGCAAAATTTATAAAGTAATTTATATTTTATACTTTACTATTTTTTAAAAACCCTTAAAAAAAATTTCAAACACAACAAAAGTAACCCTGCGCATATGAATGAATTAGGGGGCCAAAGAGGGTTGGGTGGCCACCGGACTGGTGGCTCGGGCCACAGTGGAGGCCACACGGTAGCTCCATTGTACTTGGTCGATGCTCTGTCGAGGACGCACGACCCTCCCCATCGCTCCACTATGCTTGCCGCAATGGTGGCAGTTCTAATCACGGTAAGGGGGGGGAGTAGGGTTGTGTGGATGGGGCTTGGGCTTCGGTCCGCCCCCACCAATCCGCTCAAACAAAAATAAGTAAAAAAAGCAAAATGCTCTATGCTAAACATTAAACTGATACCTTTATTTAAGATTTTTTTTTTTTTCTAATATAAATAACATACTATATATATATATATGTACATATATGTACACTCTATATATATGTATGTATATATATGTATATATATATATATATATACATACATATATATACATACATATATATAGAGTGTACATATATGTATATATATATATATATGTATGTATGTATATATATATGTATGTATGTATGTATGTACACTCTCTCTCTCTCTCTCTCTATATATATATATATATATATATAGAGTATGTATATATATAGAGTGTACATATACATATATATATATATATATATATATGTATGTATGTATGTATGTATGTATGTATGTATGCATGCATGTATATATATATATATGTGTGTATATATATAGAGTATGTATATATATAGAGTGTTTATATATATATATTTATGTATGTATGTATGTATGTATATATATATAGACACTCTATATATACATACTCTATATATATACATATATATATATACATACACACACACACACAGATATATATATATATACATACATACACATACATAGATACATACATACATACATACATATATACATATACATACATACATACATATATATATATATATATATATATATATATATATATATATATATGTATGTATGTATGTATGTATGTATGTGTATGTATGTATATAGATATATATATATCTATAAATATATATCTATATATATACATACATACATACATACATACATATATATATATTTTTATCGGTAAAAAGTCGAAGCCCTGAAAGATTTTTATTAATATAAATAATAGTTTTACATTGTGACCCCACTCGCTATAGGCACTGGTAGGAAAGAGTGGGGTTGAGAAAACCTCCATCCTTGCTCGGGACCATAGGTCCTGTACTTATACAAATTTACGTGGGCATACCTACGACTCGATATCAATCGAGGTTTTCCTATAAATACAAACTTTCAGTGGGCATACCCACTACTCAAATATATCGAGATATATAATTATAATGATTTAGATGCTGCTTAAAGGTATACATCTGTCATCAACATACCAATCGATCGATACATAGAAAAATTTTGTTCTAAGATTTTCGATCTTGGAGAGATTTAGTTGTTCACTTGTAAATAGCTTTATTAATGCACATTCTCTGCCTTTTGTTCTTTGGATGGAAGGAGTGTCTATCTCCCATACGATGCTATCCACCTAAAAAATCAGACAAAAGAAAAAACCTCCACCTCCACTGGTTAACCCTCATCAAGCACTAAAAAATTACACCACCTTGTGCTGAATTTCATTATTAGAGTAATTAATGATTCTTACTAAAATGAAAATTAAGAGTGTATACCCAATTAAATATCTTACTCAAAGAGGAAAATTCTATACGAAGATGCTAATACAAAGATTATAATACTAGTCTTACTTTAGACCAAGTAGCCTTAGATTCATGAAAAAAACAATAATCATTTTAATTGATTAATACCTAAGGGGTTAATATTAAAATTATAATTAAGAATATACATAAAGAAATCCCAAGTTAAAAATCATGTATTTACCTTCCTCCATAGCAAGATTACTAGGATATCTATTACACTGTATAGGATATAATTTCTATACCAGCTCAAACTTTCATCACTATGCTAAAGTTCTATACATATAATTTAGAAGTTACATGGCCTGAGAGGTTTATCACGTTAAATACAAAGGTCTACATCTTATCAACCATCTTGACCTGCTCTATATAAAGGTTAATATAAAGATTTAAATATCAGTCTAAATCCTCTTTATTAGTTTTAAAAGTCAACTAAGAAACTGTCAAAAGGACCCACCCATTATGAGTGATGAGCCATATAGTCTAATACCGAAAGACTTCACTTTGAAATTTTTAACAAGGCAATTAAAAATTTCCTAAAGAGATTTCATTTGCCACAGCTCATTTCTATAGGCAAATTAGTATTGACTGTTTCGAGCTTAAAATCTAGAAGAAACATCTTTGCATAACATCCGAGAGGATAAAATTTACCAAAACAATAACAAATCTAAGAATTATATTTTACATTAAAGGGAAACTAAGAACTAAAGGAACAGAGCTAATCTTTTTCAGCAAAAGAATATAGAATCAAAAATAAAATCTGTACTATACCTTTACTTCCCTACCTATACATATCCACCTAAGACCAAGGTTCCATCTGGGGCTCAACCCTTTCTAAATATAATTTAATAGATACCATCCAACAGTATGAACGTCAAAGTTACTTAATGAAAATCCTTTGAAGTACTTGTTACTGGTATTGATTTGAAAGGATGAGCTGCTATATATATCTGTGTATACAAACTATTTGTGTTTTGTATACACAGATATATCATTTATGCTTTATACATAACCACTATAGTTTAATAGAAGTGATAACCAAGATTGGTGAGGGGAGATGGGGACCATCACAAGAGCCTAGCCACTTTCAGAAAAACAAAATAAGGACTTATCCATACTCTTATAACCCCGGCTTAGCCCAATTCATTAATTAGTTGTATATATCTATATAGACATAAGAAATTTATCCTGTATACACATTTATATATAGTGACCTGACTTAGATGAGCTGGGAATAACATGGCAGTAGTATTAAAAGCTATCATTGAAACACCTTAAATCGAGCCACAAACTTTTGAATTTGAGTTACGATAATTTTGGATCATGCAGATAATGCTTACAGTCTACGTAAGCCATATATACTTCTTATCTAACAAAATGGGAAAGTTTAAACAGAGCATTAATAGTATTTTCAAAGGTATTAACAGTAGTTCTTACCTAACCAACCAAAATGGAAACACTCACCAAGCACATAATCGAAACACCATGATTAAAAATATTATAATATCATAGTAATATAATAACAGAGTATAGAGTAAAAAGTATAGATAGTCCGAATACCTTAGCCTTATATAATTACAGAGTAAAGAGTTATGTCTTACTATTTTGTTCAGCCTTAGAGAATACCCTATATCTACAAGTCCTTAGAAAACCTAATACTTAGATTTGAGCCACTAGACCCAATACAATGAGAAAAAGCATATAACTATCCTATAGGAAATAAAACTATACTTGGTTCTTTTGAATGGTTGTAGGTTTCCACTCATTCTTTCCTTTGATCATAACAATAATACTTTTTGTATCTCCCGAACCTTTCTTGTACTTCCTTGTGCGCCTGGAGATTTTTGGTGCCAAAATATGGATGTTTGGGGGGGGCAATGTCATCCAATTCTTCTAGTAGAGTGAAACCTTCCATCCTCCAGTAATTGAGAAGCTAGCTAGTATCCTAAGTTCCTTCCATCACTTCCCAAAATAAATAATCCAGATTCCTGGCCATTTCCGGCCAATGTTTATCAAAACTATCTTCCTCCTTAAATGTTAACATAGCAATTCTCTGAGATTGAGGGATCCTATCTAACTCTGCTATGTCCACCTTCATGGTGACTTCTGGATACGGGACTGTAAGCTCATTATTGACACAAAAGACCATCTTATCTAAGCCTCCTAAATGTTCTTCGATGAAAATTTCCTTGGCCACACTAATAATGTCTTCTCTTTTTTTGCCGGCAAAGATGGCCAGAGCAATGAACATCCCTACCACACCCCCATTAGTTTTGTAAGTGAAGGAATTATCAAAGTGATGATCACCAAAGGATTTCTCTATAGCCCTTCTAGTGGAATCAGGAAGTGGATTAAGGATTTGGTTCCACCTCTCAGGGTGTATGCAGCCCCTAAATGCCATTGTTTGATCACTATTAGTTTGAAAAGTACTAATCCTTGTCTCCATGTTGAACCTACTATCTACTACTAGCTGTCATCCTAAATATAAAGTGTCGCGACGAACCTTCTGGATGACCCCAGAATCTTCCTCTTGGATAATAGTAAATTTTTAAAGTTCTTTTTTGCTACTATACAAAAGGAAGCTTAATACACCTATATATCCAAAAAGCTATGAAGAATGAAGGGAGGGGGAATTCTAACTCATCATAAGTTCTAATTAATCAAGAATAAGAAAAGAAATTATATCAAGCATGATTACAAAAACACTACCCAGCATGCCTCCAATGGTCTTGATCCTTATCCTCACCATCATTGCTCTAAGCTGCTGAGATAATACTTGCCACCAAAGACCCCCGTATCTAAAGGATTTGATCTTAGATATGGTGCACTAAAAGAACCTTTAAATGATAGCCCTATATCCTCTGCTATTGTTATAATGAGTGCAATATCAAAATTAAAGGAGCTGTGAAAAGCCATAAGGTTTTATTCCTTGGAAATTTTCCTAATCTCAACACTGCACTCATTATAACAAGCTAAGGCCTTTAAAACTTAAAGATACTTCTGAAACAATGAACTTCGTACACTAAAAAGCAGGGATTACATCTGATGATAGATAATTGCTATTGATCTCAAATCATTAAGGTGAGACTTCTATAACCCTTAAAGATGGACTGAACTAGACATAATTATTAATTGTTAGTTTATCCTATGAAACATACCCAAAACAAAGTTTCCTAGACCAAATCATTATTCAGGTAAGGGTGAATCTAGCTAAGTTGATGAATAAAAGACCTTAATATCTAAAGAAAAAATAAACAAAACTTACCCTTCCTAATCATCATGCTCTCCTTTAAAGAGAGAAAATGGAAGGATTATTAGGTAGATAATATGATAACCAAATATCAGGTATACCTATGAGCTTATTCTAAGATCCTAACCTTTACTCAAAGTTAATATAGTGCAAAGTTTATTTATAAACAACATTGGCTACTAATCCTTGCTAGTGATGGGGAGAACTGAACGATAAGCATTTGTTGAATTTGGCCTAGAAAGGAGCCTTATCTAACAAAACCTGTTAAAAGTAAATGAAGAATAGAAATGTTGATTATGCAGCAATGATAAGCCACTAGGGCTCTAATGGTTAATTGATCATATTATTTAAAATCCTTATTAATATATGAATCACATGTGCCTAAACTTGTCCATTGCCTAACATATACATATTCTACAGGTCATCTCAGAAAAATAATTCTAAGTAATGACTCCATCAGCTCCTAGATTAGCTAGCAAATCTGCCTCTGTATTACCCTCTCTGTAGGTATGCCTAATTTCAAATTTTGTAATACTCTCCATCATTAGATTAATCTCCTCTACTTTAGAATTTAAGATCCAGTTAGGTGTTTTTTTTGGTTCGTTATGGCGTTGACTATAATTTGAGAGTCTCCTTCAATTATTACTTTGGTGATGTTCAGACTCTTACATAACTTTAGACCCTCTAATGCCACTATGCATTCTACCATGTTGTTAGTGGTAGGATTGATAGGCCTTGAGAACTTAGCAATAACTTCTAACTTCCAATTTCGGATAATCCCCCCAATACCAGCAACCCTAGGGTTCCCTCTGGATGCTCCATCGAAGTTGAGTTTATACCATCCTTCTTTTAGAGGGATCCATTTGCAGGAGGCTCTGTCAACCTCCACTTTGGATCCCCCTTTGCCATAGAGGGGAGGAATATTTAATTTTGGCCACTTAATTCTAATTTTGTTGTTCCAACTCTTAAAAGACTCCTCATAACTTAACTTTTCTCTGAGCTTGCTATTAATGATTTCTACTATTGAAGCTTCTATCTTGTTGGTGATTGTATCCCATGATAATTTCTAATCTGTGAAGATCCTTCTATTTCTTTCTTTCCAGATCTCCCATACTACTATAGATGGAGAAATGGTCCATATATCCTTGTATAAATTGTCTTTAAAGAGAGAAGGCCATGCTTTAAGGTGGTTGACTAGATTAGAATGAAGAGCAAACTTCCAACCTAGGCTTTGTTGAAGCCAATTCCAACAATTCTGAGTGAATGGGTAGTTAAGGAGAATGTGATTAACATCCTCAGAATGATTCTCACACAGGGGGCACCTAGATGGCCCTTCAAAACTGAATTTATTAAGTCTATCAGCTGTTAGAATTCTATTTTGCAAAGATGCCCAAAGAAAAATGCCAGCTTTAGGGAGGCAAGATTTATGCCAGCAAAGGTTCAGTGGAATATCTAAGTTATCCATATTCATCTCCCAAATAATAGAATTGTAACCCTCTTTAACTGAATAGTTACCGTTATTAGATTTTGCCCAAATTAAGATATCAGGTCTATTTTTGAGTGGTACTTCTCTATCTTTCAGGATTGAGAAAAGATTCTATTTTCATGCCATACGGGATCAATTTCCTCTAAAGTACTCCATTCATAACCTTCTTTTTTACATAGATAATCTTTAAGATAAATGCCTTTAACTCTTTTACATTCTTCCATAAAACTCCGGGGATAAACCTAGAGTGTCTAGGGGGGGGACGACCTGCCCATGAATCATCCCAAAAAAGTACTTGATCTCCTTTACCTATATCCCATGTTAGATCTTTTCTAATAATGCCTCTGCAGTCTTTAATAAAGTTCCAAATCTGAGATCCTTTGACAAGAGCGTGCGACTTGAAAATATTAATGGGGTTCACATCAAGGATATATTTATGAAGTAGTATAGATGCCCATTTGCTACTAGATTCCTTGTACATTCTCCAGATAAGTTTAGCTCCAAGAGCTTGATTTTGCCATAAGATATTTTTGATGCCAAGGCCCCCCTTCGAGATTGGTTTACATAAGGTGTCCCATTTAATGAGGGCTAGTTTTTTGTCTTCTGATGGGCCTTGCTAGTAAAAGTCTCTAAGTATTTTGTCTAGGTACTTTTTAATATTAATAGGGAGTGGAAGTATAGACATATGATACGTAGGTATGGTAGAAAGGACTGTTTTTATCATAGTCACCCTCCCTACTTTTGTTAACCACCTTCCTTTCCAAGAACTTTTCTTATTTTGTACTTTAGTGATAACTTGCTGCCAGAGTTTGGAAGATTGGAGACCTTTATCCAGGTCAATACCGAGATATTTGCATGGGAATTTCCCAATCTTGTATACCATCATATTACATATCTCTGATTCTACTTTCAAGGAGGTGTTAATAAAGAATATTTCCAATTTAGTAGGATTGACACAGTGTCCTGAAGCTTTCATATACATGTTTAAGATGTCCTTAAATGCTCTAGCTTCTTTCTTGTTAGCTTGGCCAGGTAGAATTGTATCATCCACAAACTGTTGATGTGTAATATTTGGAATGTTTTCCAAAGCTTTCAATCCTATGATTTTTCCTTCCAGCTGTTTCTTTGTGATAGATCTACCTAGCGCTTCTGCCATAATGGCGTAGAGGAAAGGGGATATTGGATCTCCTTGTCTTATGCCTCTAGATATACTAAAAAAACCTTCCGGGGTTCCATTGATTAAGATGGAGATTTTAGGTGTGGAAATATAGCTAAAAATAAGATTAATCCATTGTTTAGAAAATCCGAATGCTTCCATACATTTGCAAAGAAATCTCCAATCTACTTTATCATATGCTTTTTGGATATCTACCTTAATAAGCATACTAGGGTCCTTTGTTATTTGGGCAGTATGAACTACTTCTTGTGCTATAATAATTCCATCGAAGATCGATCTATTTGCTATAAACCCTGTCTATTCTTCCGATATAATATTGGGAAGGAGATTTTTAAGCCTATTTGCTAGACACTTAGAAAGTATCTTATAGATTGTATTACAGAGGGCTATAGGTCTGAAGTCTCCTGGTTCTGTACTCTCATTTTTCTTTGGGATTAATGTAAAGAAGGTATTGTTTATTTCATTTAACAATGAGCCCGAATTTCTTGTTGCTTCTATTATTTGCCATACCTCCTCGCCAACAAAGTGCCAACATTTTTGGAAAAAGCCTGCTTGGAACCCATCTGGGCCCGGGGCTTTATCTGGATGTAATTGAAAGACCACTATTTTCACCTCCTCAAGGGATAGTTTATTATTAATCATCTTATTATCTGCTTCCGTAAGTATCTTGGGAATGGTTTTAAGCATTTATTTTTGTGCTCTCAGATCAGTAGCTTCTCTGTTATTAAGAAGGGATTGATAGAATTGTGTGAAGATTTATGATATTTGATTAGGGTCCTCAGTGAGATTACCCTCATCAGTCATAATTTTAGAAATTCTATTGGTGCTTCTCTTAAAGTTGGTGGTGTTATGGAAGAATTTTGTATTACTATCTCCTTCCTGAAGCCATGTTTCCCTAGATTTATGCTTCCAGAATATCTCTTCTTTAAGGAGGATAGCATTGTATTTAGTCATTAACTCCTTCTCCTTATAATAGCTTTGCTTGTTCATCCCATGTTTTATAACTATATTATTAAGGTCAGCGAGCTCTTGTTCTAACTGAATTTTTTCTTCAAAAATGTTGTTGAAATTGTTCTTATTCCATTCCAATGCTTTATTTTTAATGATTTTTAATTTTGCTGTTAAGCAATACATTTTGGAGCCTTTAACCGATATTTGCTTCCAGCAGTCCTCTAAGAGGTTAATGAATTCTGGGTTTTGAAACCACATAAACTCAAATTTGAATGGATTTCTTGTCGGTTTTGAATCCTCTGTAATAGAAAGCCTAATTGGAAAATGATCCGATCCAGCCTTTGGAAGAATTTTTTGTAGAATATAGCTAATTAAAATTTTCTGAATTAGTCCTAATAAAGAACCTATCCAGCTTTTCAATGATGTAACTAAAACCTGCTCTTCTATTATTCCAAGTATATATTCCATTATTTGTGTCTATGCTAATTAAATGATTGTCCGCAACCCAATTGCAAAAGTCATTGTGAGCTTGTGATACATATTGTGAACCTCCAAATTTTTCTTTAGGAGCTAAGATGGCATTAAAATCTCCTCCAATGAAGAGAGGGTATTCTGATACAATATTTAAGAAGAGGTGAATCTCGTGCCAAACTCTCCTTTTTTCTTCATTGAGTATTGGTCCATATACATTGATTAGGTAGAATTTCAAATTAGACTTTAGACTTTAGACTTCTAAAGCCATCCAGTTATTATTATTAGAAGTTGGTATGACTGAAACTTTACGGGGGTCCCACAGTACTGCTGACCCTCTTGAATGTCCTATAGATGTTACAAATTCTGATTTCCAAATGCCAAGTTTCTTACTTTAGTGCTTTCCTCTTTATTGATTTTGGTTTCCTGTAATAGTATTATTTCAGATTTAAATTTTTTTTAGATATCTCTTAATTAATCTCTGTTTGTTAGGGGCATTTAATCCCCTAACATTCCAAGTAGTGACTTTCATTTCTATTGGGGAAGGCACTTCCCCTTCCCTGTGTGCAGAATATCAGCTATCTTTTTTTGATTGCCCGCATTACCATCCATTGATCTTAATTCAACTGCTGATTTCCTACCTCTTTTCTTCTTAATTATGTTAATATTAGGAGAACTTAGGCTTCCTCTATTCATTTCTATTCCCAATTGCCTTTCCTTATTAGTGATTCTGAAGAGACCCTCAATTGAGTCCTTAACCAATGTAAAGTTTTTATTAATATTAATGATAGAGTTATCCTACTGGTCTAAATTGTTCTGCTCTAATTCTATCTGAACTTGAGGTATTTCCTTATCTGTATACTCCTTTCCATATGTTTCAAATATATCTTCTGATAGATCCAGGTTTTAGAATTTCCATCTCTAATGGGATTGAGAATGCTTTTTCCTCCCCATTTTTATGAGTATTCTTAACTTTCATGCAAGAGGCCTCAGTGTTGGATTTATAAATATC